>NADL03000238.1:0-73879 GCA_002205965.3 Kappaphycus alvarezii
AATAGTTGAATAAATAAATAAATGCCACAATCGGACTTAGAATGAATAATGAATAGAAAACCAAATTTAATAATATCTGATCGAGGGGAATATTTCGATAGCCCGAGGATGTAAAAATATTTCTAACAACCTAGACTACTTATACTCTACACCAGGGTGAACCTGCTACAAAAATCAGGTGAGCCGTTCAATAATTTTGGTAGACATAATTTAGGCTCAGCAATAATTATTGCAGTATTTTCCAGGTAAGCAATCATCCAGATAATAATTTGTTGGTAGCATAAATGTAATAATTATAGCCTGTATAATATAAAACCCAACTGTAGGACATAAAAATTATTTCACACTGAATTCAGCATAAAATAGTGCCAGTGTAAAATAGATAAAATTATTCCTTGATGATTCATAATAAATATAAATTGTGGGCCTCAATAAAAATATTGCTCCACAATTCAGCATCACTGTAGGACACCGGGATAGAGATTAAAATATTTGGTCAATTTTCACACTACTTCCCCTTTGAAATATTGAATTAAATTTATCCTGTTGACTGAGATGAATCCCGAGATAAAATATTACTCATATCCATAGGTATAGATCCATCAAATAAAAGGAGCTTGAGCATGTCAGATACAGGACTGTCCTTTTTTGTGAGCGGGTCGGAGGATTAATTGAACCAGGTATCCATAGCATTTTCTTGATTTTGTTCGTTTCGAAATTATATCGAATTAATTGAACATCCGCTCTAATAGATTTATCTTCAGGCACACGACAAGTAGATAGAGAGCTGAATAGATCTTTTGAATCAACAGCAACATGAAGAGGAATATTGATATTTAGAAGTGTACTGTATGCTGCTGCAATAATTTTTCCTTCCTCGATAGCTTCACCAGCAGCCAATATTTCACCAGATGCAATAGATTTAACAGGACGCCGAGATAGATGTGAATGCCAATAAATTGTATGAAATATTGAATTACAATTTAAGGAGCCAATTAGCAACCCACCAATACATCCAAGTTGCATTTGTCGATCCGGCTGGTTTTCCTGCATCAGAAAAAACAACAACTGATAAATTGAAATTTCCAGAAACTTCCGGGCGCCGATACGTGCTTGTAGAACCAAAAGATTTTAAATTCCGAAGCATAGAAGATTGGATAGATAAATCACGAACCAATGGATTTGACCTTTTCTGTTGTAAATAACTTGCTGTAAAGGCAGACACTGGAGATGCAACCATACCCAAATAGACAATTGATCCGTTTAACGAATTAAAAGCAAAGTTTTCAAATGAGTTCATTTCTTCATCAGGTTGTTTTCGACGATTTCTTGATATTGAATGGGGTTCCAGTCCATTTAGCTTTCATCAGCTGAGACATTAATTTTATAGTCATCAAACTGCATGATTTTAACTCCATTGAAATAAAAAGATCCAGGACTATGTACGATTGTACCAAGCTTATATACTTTCCCAAGATCTTGGATAAATTGCTTCTTAATTTTTTTTGTCCAGTAATAAGTATATCATCGACCAATTTAACAACAAGCAGAATTAATGATCCTTTTAAACTCATGAAAAATAATTGGGGTATATAAACGACTGATTTCAATCCGAGGTCAAAGAAAGTATTATCAGAGTGTATTTGCCATTTTGCATTCGCGTTGACTAACCCATATGAAGCAGACAGTAATAACCAATAGAAGGATTTTTCAGAGCATTCCCGAGGAGGTCTCACATAAACATCTCGTAATGCTGATCCAGATTGTAAAAATGCAGACTTCACATCAACCTTTGATAAATTCCATTTAAAAATTGTAGCAATTGATAAGAGAATTCTAATTGCCATCGGAGAACAAGATTCCGAATCAGTTCTCAAATTATTTTTCTCCTTGTCCTCATTTCCATGCGGAGCAATTCGAGCCTTGCAATAATATTTTCCATCATCCAAAATTTTTATTTTGTATAAAACGTGACTGGATATTACATTCGAGTCGGGAGGAATTTTTGAAACATGAATTTTTGAACACGTAGTGAGAAAATTATTTTCTTCCGTATTGTACGCATTTGAAATAATATGAGATGGAAGTCCAGATGCTTGATGAAGTAAAAATTCTTTAGATCCAAACCTTTTATGATAAAAACTCAGATCTTTTTGTTCAGATGATTTCAATTCCGTTCCAGGTAACAACTCAATTTCATGCGCATCAATTCCATCGTTTTCATCAATAGGGATATGAATTAAATTTTCAGGGTGCAGGGAACTAAGTTCAGATTCAATCGGAACATGTTCGAGAGATAATATGTTTTTAGATTCTGATAAATTTCCATCAATTTCTGATTCATTATATTTTTCGACATCAGTATTCATATTTGGTTAAAATTACCATCATCAGAATGATCGTCAAAATTGTTTTCGCCCACATTCTTCACTTCGGTAATATTTGTTTCATCAGAAATATCTTCCACAGAATATTCAATAGACTGATTCAATAAATCATTTGCCTTTTGAATTTGGTATGCTAGTTCATTAGATGAAACGGAATGTCGGACATCTTCAATTGCAGCATGTATAAATTTTCCATTGGATCCAGGTACTGTGACGATAAGAGATTTTTTGTCGAATTTCAATACTGGTTTGGGCGATGACCAAGATCCTTTTTCTGATTTGGTAGATGAATAAAAATTTCCACAATATCGCCAACATTAATTGGAATATCGGTCACAGACTTTGATTTTAGAATAAGATTTAATTTCCTCTTGGCTATTAGCTCATTATGAGCTTCTCTTAAATCATTTGGTAGACTTCGAGGACCAGAATTATCGATGGGTCGAGTGTGACCAGTGGCAAGCTCGTATGAAGAAACAACATCATTTCCATATAAATCATTCGATATTTGAAACATTCGAGCAATACGAACCGTATTACTTGCAGAAGAATCGGATATTTTTAAACGGATATAAATGTCTCTCAATATTTTATGTTTTGACTCAATATAATTTTTGTTATGGCGGCGGGAACCAATAGGACAAAACGAAATTCCTCTTTCCTCAAGATAGCTTCTAAAATTATCATTGTCAAACGCCTGATCTCCCATTAAATGTTAGGGTCCCAAAATGGTGTTAACCAGAGAGTCTCAATACAATCAATGCAATTTTCCATCCTTAAAGAGGGCACTATTGAACCAGTTGAATACCTGGTAA
The DNA here is from genome assembly GCA_002205965.3 of Kappaphycus alvarezii. Lineage (NCBI taxonomy): Eukaryota > Rhodophyta > Florideophyceae > Gigartinales > Solieriaceae > Kappaphycus > Kappaphycus alvarezii. The sequence continues at coordinate 3,203 of NADL03000238.1, forward strand.
CTGAGTCCATAATGTGAAAAATATCCAAGTTTTCCACAAAAAAATGATCCACACAAACCAATTCATTAAATCCGCGAGATATAGAGCTTAAAGATACTGCACGAGGATGAGATGGTTTTTTTGTGACATCACAAAATTTGCAGGAGTCAATTATGCTTGATAAATATTTTTTGCATTCATCGTCCCATATAAAATTTCTTTGTAACAATAGTTTTATATCATCATAATTTGAGTGACCACATACATGTTTGTGAACCTTATTAATTATTTTCTTCTTTTCAGCCCAAGATATATTTTTTGATGTATTGATATTGTTGGAACAAATTGCTGATAGAAATGAGTTTTCAATAGGTTCGGATGATTGTATAAATATATTTCCGGGTACATAACAATGATGACCATGATCCACCAATGTTATAGAATCGATTGAATTATTTGCGGACTCGAACTCGATGCGATTGTCCGTCATATGAATAATATTTGATTTTCTTGTGATATTTCTTCCAATAACCCATTGAGATGATCCACTGATTATTAGATGCCTTATTTTAACCTGATTTCCATTGTCTGAAATAGCTGATAAAAATATTGAACCGATCATTTTTCTTTTTTCGCTTGAGTGGTCGCCATTTCCGTATTGCCAGAAGGGCGTGTCCTTGATACATTCAGGAAGTTCATCAAGAATTCCATTCCATTCCGGTAAAATAAATTTCGAAAGTGCTCGTAATTCCCAATACCCATTCCACTATACGGTGCTCCATCATCAAGTAACGGACCTGGGTATAACGTATTTGACGGAGAATCAAGCACCGTTTTTACCATATGAAATGTTACAGAACCAGAATCATTTTTGTCTTTGATATTTTCTGCATTTCCCATTCTAGATGATGAACCTTTATGATAATTTTTAGCACTCTTGCATTTATCTTTTTCATAGGCCCAATGGCCAATTTCTCCACATCGGTCACAAGTTGATTTTGCCTTGAGCGCAGCAAAGTCTTCAGGAGATAATCTTTGCTTATTATTTTTCTTGAAATTTTTCTTTTCTCCGTATGAAATATTTGATTGACCTTGAAGAGATATATTTTTGAGCATTTCCATATATTTGATTTGTATTTTTTGGTTTATCACATGCACGAATAATAGATGATATTTCTGAATATTTGATTAATTCTAGGATTTTTCCTTTTTCCAAATCGGCTTCTTCATGCTTCGGAGAAGCAGCAGCCAAAATAGATACTCGCTGGTTTGAATCAATTTTGGAATTAGCCAGGAGCAAAAATGATACCAGTGCTTCAGGTAATTTCGAAGTACCAGTAGATGAATGAAATCGGGCAATTTGAGCATCAAACCGTGATTCAAAATTTTTGAAAGACTCACTATCACCACGAGTAGTGTGCAATAGATCTAAGAATTTTTGAAATGTATCTGATATAGATGATAGAGGATCCACCTTATGAATAGCGTTAGCAATCGCTAATGCACCATTTTCAGACTGAATTTCTGTGTCTGGAATTTTCTTACAAATATCAAGAGCTCGTCCAAATAATTGTGATTGTAAGACAAGACCTTGTACTGCCTTAGGAACCTTATTAGAATTTGATGCTGGTAATAAATCATGAACAGATTTCCATTTTGAACAGCATCAAAATATTTTTCTTGAGGTCCTTTACCATCCGTCCAAGGAGCCGTGCGAAGATCCCATGAAAATTTCGGCCTTGAAGGAATTTCGGGGCGATCTGGGCCCATAACTGCAAAATAATTGGGATAGGTAGATCCAAATAATAATAAATACTTGAATAAATAAATAAATGCCACAATCGGACTTAGAATGAATAATGAATAGAAAACCAAATTTAAATAATATCTGATCGAGGGGAATATTTCGATAGCCCGAGGATGTAAAAATATTTCTAACAACCTAGACTACTTATACTCTACACCAGGGTGAACCTGCTACAAAAATCAGGTGAGCCGTTCAATAATTTTGGTAGACATAATTTAGGCTCAGCAATAATTATTGCAGTATTTTCCAGGTAAGCAATCATCCAGATAATAATTTGTTGGTAGCATAAATGTAATAATTATAGCCTGTATAATATAAAAACCCAACTGTAGGACATAAAAATTATTTCACACTGAATTCAGCATAAAATAGTGCCAGTGTAAAATAGATAAAATTATTCCTTGATGATTCATAATAAATATAAATTGTGGGCCTCAATAAAAATATTGCTCCACAATTCAGCATCACTGTAGGACACCGGGATAGAGATTAAAATATTTGGTCAATTTTCACAGCCCTTTCTCCAAAATCATCTAGTAAATCGTCATTGTAAAGACTACACGAAAGGTGAAATCCGCCGACCATATCGCGGTTCGCTAATAAATACTCGGAAGCATGGACATATTTATGCGGATGTTAAAGGAAATATAAACCCCACCAGTCACAATGTTTATAGTTACTTTACTGCAACTGTAGAAGGGAAATCTAGGTATACTACTGTTGACTACACCCAAACCAAAGCGAAACCATTTTAAATTGTCATTCGCAACATCAAAAGACAGGAAAGAACTCTGGGCTCCAAGTTCGGTCGATTCACACAGATGGTAGTTAGGAACTCAAAATCGCTAAATTGGAACTCAAAGAAGATGATATGAACACAGCAACCACACCCAGCTATATTACCTCGTGTAATGGACTTGCAGAGCGAACTATCTGCAACGTCTTCTCTATACGACGAAGTTCAATCCAAGCTACCTTGAACGTATTGGCCGGATGCAGTAAGGCACATTGCCATGGCGAAGAATATGGACCGCATACGTGAACAAAGGAAACATCGTATGAGTGTCTGTTCAGGGAACCTTCTCCGCATCTGCAGAAAAGTAGACCTTTTGACTGCCGTGTCCAGTATCAACCTAACAAGAGAGGACCTGAATCATTTGAACCCAGATTTATCGAGGGTATCCTACTTGGGAATCAGGACGGGGGTATATACAAAAGCTTTACAGAGTCCGGTGCTCACATTTTAGCGAAGCAGGTGCGATTCTTTGAGATTCCTTTCCCAGAATATCAAAAGATAGTCAACGGCAACACAACTGATTCCATTGAATCTCACGAAAGGATGGAAGCGAGGCCAGTAATTGAGATCATAGCATAGACTTGACTATATGTGATGATTAAAAAGACGACGCGGCTTAATCTGACATTGAGGATGAACAAGGGTCTCCTGAGGATATATTAGCTTTCACTTGCTGACGACACTGCCGGTGGCTCCGCCAGTAACAGGGCAGGTGTCAACTCACAAAGTGAGCCACGCGGTGCCTCTTCTAAATAAATTATTCGCCAGTAACCGCCCATTGACTAATCATAGGGAGCTTTCCCAGAGGCGGTTACAACATCGCATTAACTAAGTGTTAAAGATGCATTTAAGTCCCAAGAAAAATCCTACTGCATATATATGCAACATGGATATTTCCAAACATTGCGTGATGCAAATACATGGGAAAGCTGTGACCAGGTGCCACGGGATGCAGAATTGATACCATCTGGTATAAAATTGCGACTAAACCGAAATGAAAGTGATAATCGAGCATGTTTTAAAGGACGTCTAGTAGCCTGAGGTAATATGTAGAGTCATGCTAACATCGCTTTATGTGAATTATACGCGTCAGTTTCCTTTATTTAGATCATACGCCTAATTAAAACTTTATCCATGGCATTTGTCATGAGTCGAAGGCATCTGGATGGGAAAGGAGCACTTTTATACGCGTTTCTCCCCTAACCCAAGGATCTGGCTTAAACCACCAAACATACCTGGCGTTCATGGCGCTAATCTTTCTCCAGTGCGACTAATCAAATCACTACATGGTCTCATACAGGCGCCTAAACTTTGGTACAAAGTATTGGGTGAGTATCTTGTGTCTATTGGATTTAAGTAATTGCGAGCAATTGAATGCCTCTCTGTTCAAGTACATAAGGGAATACCAGTTTACAGTCGGACCTATGTGAATGACTTGCTAATGCTTGGAAAGGGTAACCTGATTGATGAGCTGGTTACTGAATTGAAGTTGAAGTTTGAGGTTACTGATTTGGGTAGATGCAACTTATTTCACGGCTTAAGCATCACAGAAACAGCCAAAGGCTTGTTTCTGTCTAATTTATCATTTATCAAACGAATAATTTCCGACTCTGCGATGGCGATAGCAAAGCCTTCAAGGACTCCTCTACCTCTTACACACGTGTTTTATGAGACACCGTCCCCTTTGTCCTCATCTGAAGAAGATGAAATGACAACAGTACCCTTTCAAAGCGCTGTTGGTAGCGTTATCTATTTATCAGCTCGCACGAGTCCAGAAATCTCTACTACAGAGTTTTTGCTCGGCAAGGTCATGGCCAGTCTAGCGCCGCGTCATTAAAAAGCGTCGTGCGCTATCTCAAGGGAACTACCAATCACGTTGTACTACTACGGCAAAGTAACCCAGTAAGCTTTGAAGCATACTGCGATGCCGACTGGACGCAGGACAAAGTTACAGGGAACGCATCTCAGATATCGAAAAAATGACGGTAGTACAATGTTAGATCATGAGCATACGGTCGTTCTGCAGGTTGAGCCCCCATTTAATGCTGTTTGGCCGGTACACTAGTGGTAACGGCCGGCGCAAATTTTAAAATTTGTAGCACTTAAAATTGAATGAAAATATGAAGCCCTTCAAACGAGGTGTGCTTGACCGGACCTCGCTTTTAAACAACCTATCAGCGCCGTTCTCACAGTCCCGCCTTTCAATATCATGAGCTTCATAGTAAGCATTTTCTTATCCAAGTCCATCGTTACGAAATACCCACTGTTGAACAGGGGTAGTTTCCCTTTGTTCTTCTAATATCTTGTTCAAAGCGTTACGAGCGACAAACTTTGTTAATCCGTCAGCGAGATTGTCATGAGTGCTGATTAGATCGAGATTCGATATTTCTCCTTTCTTATACGCTTCTCGAGCCCTTAAAACGTCAATCATTAAACGCTTTACTGAGTCCTTGACACCTCAGTAATAACCTCAACACTTGCTTTGAATCCAAAAAAAATCGAGAGGGAGTCTTCTACCATAAATCTTCTCTAAGTCATGCTTGAGCATAAATGCTTCATCAAAGCAGTTGGAGAACGCATAAAATTCCCCGGCCATGATTGACCACACGAAACGGCGGCATTTCTGGCTTGTGAAAGATATAACTTGACAGTTATCGTTCTTCAAAAAGCAGCGCGAGATGCCCAAGCTGAGATGAATTATCCTCATTAGAAGAGAGGAGGTATCAGCATATCCACGAAGGTGTAAAAAAGCGTCGTCCAGGTTCTTATAGCACAGCTGTAGATCCTCCGTGCTTTTCACATGAACTATCGCTTTGTTAAGTTCCTTGATATGTCTGCCGGCGAAATTAGTCTCTGTGACTTGAGCAGCACGATTGACCAAGCAGAATATGTCGGGCCTGCTTTGAGCCAACCAGGAGATAGCTGCGCGACGAGAGCAGAACAATTCGAAGGACGGATCAAGAGGTAGGATAGTCACCACCGCAATATAAATCCGGTTGACCTGCCGATAGCATGCGTTGATGAACCTTCATACGAGTTTCGATTTTCAAACCAAGGAAGTGAAATTGTCCCAGATCCGAGGCTTTGTATCGAATCGCTTCATCGTCGACTCAGTCAGTGCTTCGAACTTCTTACTATCAACGAGCAGGGAGTCATCCGCATAGACACCTGCAAGTCCAATTACCTTTCTATTGTCATTCTTCATGTAGAGAGAAAGGTCACCGTCAGTGGTTCCATTCCCAAGTCTTTCTCAACGTGGTCCTTGAATGTTTCATACCAGTAGTCACCTGAGTCACACACGCCATAAGGAGGCTTAACTAAGCGGAGAACTTCATCCTCTTGAAAACCGAAGTAATTTCGATCATTAGATTTCGGCTTCAGGTATAACTCGCGACTGAATATTTTCTTGATCTGCAGGTAGGCTTGTGTGACAACGTGCAGTAATAGACGAAAACTGGAGATAGCAGAGAATGATAAGAGGATCTTCGTCGAGGATTGGCACAATGTGGTGGTTCTGTGTACGATGACCAGTTTGTCGCGATCAGTGTGACCTTGGGCAATAAAATAAGCCTTAACCATCTCTCGTGGAGTCTCAAAGTTCTTCGAATTATTGTATACAGGAATATACTTCAGATAACAGAGAGCTTACGCACAAAAAATTCAGAAAATAAAACTGACAAATTTCAGCAATAGAATTACAGTCTGTAATTCAATTGCAGAATTCTGGAATGAAGTCGTGAGGTAAATTGCTGAAATGTGACCAGTTAGTGAAGACCCATGAGAAATGCTTGTGAGAAATAAAGATCGTGCAGTAAGATTTTTAGCGCCAGTTCATGTGTAAACACGTTTTTACGTTTCAGAAAATAATTTCAGAAATACTTTTCAGAACTTTATCATACTACCTATTTCTGAAGACCTTTCAGAATTCTGTTATTGCGTAAGCTCACTAACATTTGGCATCGTAGAAAGTTCTTTTCGTCAACAAACTTGAATTCTCCTCGGTTTTTAATACCATCAATCTCCTCCTCTTCGCGACATCAAAACGGTGGAGTGCGTATTAAAGGATCATCTGCTTCAATTATCTTAGTCACAAGCACTTCAGCAGGTATTTGACGCGTATCGAGCTCACCGTACTAACCAGAGACATACACTGATAAAGCCGAACCAACCTGAGTGAGTAGGGTATCATTCGGATGATAGCATCTATCATAGACTCAATATTCGGAGATTCGGCTTCGCTATTGTTCACATCAGGTGTCTGTGCAGCTTTAGTATATTAGCTTTCCTCATCGTTTGTTGATGGAGAAACATATGACTCCATTCTGTCCAAAGAAGCAGTGATACGTTTTCATCGGAATGTAACCAGACCTGCTTACCATCCACAGTAAAGACCTTATAGGGCCAGCCCAGCGATTCACTGGACGCCTGTTGAGAAAGGAACATCAATTACGGGCCTAATGCCGTTTTCTGCTGCTTGCGGTACGTTCATTCTTCTAGCTGTGGAAAGCTTGCGCTTTGCCATGATCTTCGTCACTTCCCGTCGGGCCCTTGCAAGTGCTTCCATTCCTTGCCATTGTTTAGACAAGAAAGGGCGGGTAGGCATACGCAGCACAATTTTAAACACCAAAAGGACAGAAAAAAGACCCTAACGGCCTGCAGTGGAGCTCATGTCATGTACGAGAGTAAAGCTTCCTCGATCGGGACAATCGAGAGTCTTATCTTGTGGAAAACCTGACGCAAGTACTCGTGATAGCGTTCAACGCGACTTGATGCATTATGGTTCTCAACATAAGCGTCCATACTCTTGATATTAGCTGAAGTGAGCATGGCATTCTATTCCGCAGGTTGAAAGTGCTTGGTCATTGTGAATCTCACCGGATAGCCTACATAAGGACCTACCCAGAGACGATTGAATGCTTCCCAGACATGCTATATATATTTTTCCGTCCGGCAGGAAGTTCGCAACGCTGAAGGAGGTGTCGTTGGCCCAAAATATGCACAACTGACCTCTTCTGCAGAGTCATGAGGTCCATGTAAACAAGCTTATTGACTATAACCTCTTTGGGCGGAAGCGCGACGTGGAATATTCCTGGTCCAAAAGAAAGTCGCTGTCGTGCATCGCAAGAAGCAGTAATGGACTCCAGTCCTTTCAACATCCCAGGTATGGCGTCTGTAATCATGCGCTTGCTTGAGCAGCTCGTAAATACGCTTAGCATGGGGATGATGAAAATGTCTATGAATACGCTTAAGTTCCGCCGTGGTATACAAGGTACCGTTCTCCTCGGGGGCAAGAGAGCTTCCCCATTCCAAGTGGATATGACCAAACTTTCGAGTGAGAGGAAGTGCCCAGGTTCCGCTTCGCATACCAAAAGATTGCGCACATTGTTCACGTACACCTTGTGTTCATCAAGAGTGTCCAGCCTAAGCAATATAAGGACATAGAACCGGACAATATCAAAGTTTAGGACAATCTTTCGATGTCCCATAACAAGTAATAGTGACCGATATAGTTCCCGTACTGGAGTTATGGCGGTTTCCAAACTTGAAATAAAGAGAAAAGATCTTATCGAAGATTTAGGTCGCTTCCCAATGCGTCACAGTGTGCTAAAGCTTGTGCTCTACCGATTAAGAACTTACTAGCTCCAGTATCACAACAAGCACCATGAAATCAATTTGAGCCTTTGCTTGAGGTCAGAGTCTCAATTCTTCAATAGCAAAATTGATATCCACATTTCTTCTTTCCTGTTAATATTTTTACATCTGTTTTCGAGAGATTGTCGACGACTCAGTCTCTCTGAAGAAAATCGGGATCTCGCTGGAGGTCTGGACTATTGAACTCTTGAAACTCGTCAAATCCTGAAAAAATACCATCGTAAAGTTGAGGCTCCTCTTCTGCAACATGTTTTTCGTATTAATCCGTTACATGATCTTCGATCTTCCAAACTAATCGAGTTGCTTGCAGAGCTGTACAAGACGACATTGATTAAATCTTTTCTTCCCTTCTTCTCTGCAAGTATTCGATCCTGTTACTCGCGGCACGGCTCGCACTGACCGGATGTGGGCATAAGGAAATAAGGTGATTTACGCCACAGTTGAAACATCTCATCACAGCCAGAGGGTTGGAACTGTCCTTTTCTGATCAGGACGCATATTGTACTTTGGCGGTACTGACCGCATTTGGCGAGATTGATTACCAAGCTATTTTTGTTGGCGCATGGTAGGTCCTTGAACCTGAACATTTAGGCCAATTGATGTCGTTTGCGTGGGCTTTGTTGAGCTTGCGCGTAACTACATCTTGAACTTTTGCCAGCTTTGCTTCGCGGTCAAGACTGAGAGCAAATTCCATCTCGCTATACAACTGTGGGAAGGTAAGCCCTTGGGTCGCAATCCTACTCAAAGGCTCACTGGCACAGTCGTCACCATCACAGATTTGCGCAAGAACTCAACCCGGTGTGCATCGCCACGGAACCCAAGCGGCACCTGTCTCGCAAGCGTTGTAATAAGCTTATATACCTGTCCAAGGCTCGCAGCAGGGTCCAGCACTTCAGCCGCAAAATGAGAGAGACGAAGAGAATTGAGATAGTTCTTGACTCGATTCTGGAGCGCAATTGAATTGTACTCTCGCTCGACCATGTCGAAGGCTTTCTGAAACGACTGGTAAAATCCGTGGACCGAGTCAAAATAGAAGCGCTTCGCATCGCGATGGAGCAGATTTTGGAGTTAATCAAGCTTCAGATAGTTGAAAAGTCGGTAGTCGCGGCTTACTTGGCGATATTCATCAACAAACTCTTGCCAGCACTCTCCGATGTCTCCACAAAACTTCGAAAAAGTAACTTTAAAGCGCATCGCAACGTTTTGTGCAATTTTGTCGCTTTTTTCAAAAGAACGTTGCTCACCGCCAGCGTCTTGCTCAACAACGGACCCAGTGGAAGATAGAAGGCGTATTTCTTTCGCAACAATATCGCGAGCCATCTCAATTGCAAGTTACCCATGTTCCGGACCTTCATACACATTCGTAGCATGTGTCATAATAATGCGACGAGATCCATACTGCGTAAAACCAGCACTGTTACCATCCAAGAAGTATCTAATCTTTCAATATATGTATTGGAGAGACTGCATTTTCGCCGAGAAATTATATTCGGGAGGGAACTTTTCGGAGAACGCGGCTTTTCGGTGTGATCCATTCATCGTAGCGGCGATGATATCGTCTTGAAGGACGCACATCGAGTTGATAAACCCAACATAAAACGGGTCAAGATTTGCAAAGAATACTCCTTCCATGAAAAACCGAGAAGAGTAAGGAGTTGGTTGAGATTCGACTTCGTCTGGAGCGCTTCCTTGCACTCGCTGATGACTGAGGTTCGGATCTAGTTTCACCAATAGTGGATAAAAGTATAAGCAACGGAACGGATTGTAATATTGAAGTCCCTCTCAGCCTGAAGCTTATCCTTGTAGGCAATCGGAGCAAAGAAAGAAGTATTTAGCCTTATCACAATCAATACAAGCAAGCAAATGAAATTATGAAACAAATTAGCGAATGTTGCTCCTCCTCGATAGCCTGAATAACTGCGCGGGATAATTTAAAGTGACCATTGACCGACGACAATAGAAGCTATTTGACAGTAGTAGTCGACGACCGGCCACTGGCGTTAATCCAAAGGTACATCATGGGGGTTCAGTCGTTCTGCAGGTTGAGCCCCATTAATTGCCGTTTGGCCAGTACACTAGTGGTAACGGCCGGCGCAAATTTTAAAATTTCTTAAATTTGAATGAAAATATGAAGCTCTTAAAACGAGGTTTGCCTGAAGACCGGACCTCGCTTTTAAATAACCTATCAGAGCCTTTCTCACAGCTACAGTAGTTAGAGTATAGTAAAGGATCTGAGTTCTGTAGACAGTACTGTATGAACAAATGTATTCTCGGAAAAATGTCCGCAGGGGAAAACGAAGTGTATCTTAATGATTGAAAAACAGGGTCGCCTGCCTTCCCAAGTGCATCAAATAATTGACAACCAATGATATAAAATGTCAAATTGTACAGTACGTCCATTTTTTGCATTCAACACATCTCATGGAAGAATTTCCCGGATACACGTCATTTGCTCGAAATAAAAAATCTTCAGCATTCTGACGGACTGCTCAAGACAGGCTGTCACTTCAGAAATCAGTATAAAGGAGCGACCGTCTTCGCAGTCTTATAGAAAAAAGATAACACCCTACGATCGCACAGGTTATGGGAATCATGGCTACCATTGCACCATCGATCCTAAAAAGCCATTAGTAGGCCGCCTGCCTACAATCCCACATCTGCATCACGAAGCCATTAGAATGCGCCACCCGCGCTTCCAACAGGGCATGCAGCGCCCTTTTCAACGATCTCACGATCGAACTTCTGAGACTGACACGACTAACCGCCAAGACTCCCAACAACGTTCCACCCAACAGTAACGCCGCACCACTCCTATACAATAATGAGTTCCAGCATCCCACCAACCCCCAAACTAGACCGCTCCCACTATGCCCCGTGGCTTCTATTGCTCACTGGGGCTGCCGTAGCCATCGATGCCGACGACCATGTCAAGGCAGAACCGACCCTACCTACCGACCTGATCCTATTCAAAACCTTCAATACCAAGCTCAAGATTCTCATGTGCACCCTAATCGGTTCAATACGAATGACACCGTCAATCTACTGAACCAAATAGACCATACCATTACACCATACCAACTCATCTCCCGCGTTCAAAAGCATCTCGATACAAGCAATGTTATCAATCAACGCTTTCTCAAGTCCGTCGCCGAACAGGCAGTCTTTCCATCAGACGATGATATCAATTCGCACCTAGCAAAACATGAAACCATCAGAGCTCCCATGTTAACTGCACGTTACCACTAAATCACCAGCGCCGCTACTACCGTTGCTTTCATGATCGAAGGACTTATTCACAACCCAACAACAGCATATATTGGCAGACAGCTCATCACCACCCCACCAGCGGACCCCAAAGATTTCGTACACAAGTTCAATGCACTCCAGTCATTCGAACCGCCGACAACCAACCACCCAACGAAAAATCCATTCCGACTACCACTGCAGCCATGATAGCCGACCTCTACCGCCAAGTCGGATTCCTACGGCAGTAGACCAACCCGACACGCCCAACATTCCAACCGTGCAAATTACCACATATCACTGGGGTTCCCAAACCCGCGCCATACCAACGACCCATGTCGAGGCCCCAAACACCCCCAGAACAAACAGACCGGACCCTCTCCAAGACAGGGCACCCAGATCTGAATGATCTCGCCCAAGAAATCCAGAATCTGCTTCAGCAGCAAGACACAGAAGCACAACTACCCCACCCCAGACACGTACGTTCATCTTGGACTCAGCTGCCAACCACAAAATTCTAATACTACCGACTTATTCCATGAAACCCTCCCCAAACCTATCTAGCTCCACATAGCTACCAACTCAACACCCCCTGCTCTCACCACGGTCTCATCAACATCCATCTCACGAAGAATAATTCCGTAAACATACCCAGCCATATCAAAGAGGTCCCTACGTCACACCTACCATCAATACGCGCTATAGCACGAAACCAAGGACCCGTCCTATTCAAAGCCAACGAAGCAATACTCCTCAAATGGCAGGACACCCGACTCCACAACGTGACAAAGGCACCCTGGAACGACGAGGCCCAAGGATACGTAGTGACAGAACTCGAACATCAACCACCGGACGCCCTTAAGGCCGACACATATCGTGCACCCGGTCGTAAAACCAGAACCCGAGCCACCCATGTACAACCAAATCCCCCTCCACACCACCGGCAACAGCGACTAACAACACCAATCTATTCTGCCGTACCCGGTAGAGCTCATGCAACGATCACACCCCGACCCCAAATCACGCCACTCCACCGATGGAATCTGTCCTAAAACCAACACCACACAAAATCCCACCGGAACTGGCCACCCATCTAATCGAGCTTTCCACAAGTGCCTCAATCCTCAACCACACTGATCCCAAACGCATCTAATCAATGTCCAAGCACAATATCATACCACTACTACCACCATAACTCAGTCAGCCACTCCTGTTCATCCTCTGCGACCCATGGCGAACCCCATACTGACAAAAACGCCCCACAAACTAAACACGAATCACTAAAACGTCGGGGAATACACCAGCAGCGACAAGTGTGGTCCCATCATGCCAAAGTCCAAACATGCAAGCTTGTACTTCCTCACCTTCATAAATGCTGAAAGCCGCCACCTCCGCACCTACATTCTCAAGACAGTCCAACACGCAGCCAGACTCGCCCCGATCCATATCTCCCGAATAAAGACAACCCATGGACCTCCACTAAAAATACTGAGAGTTGAAAATGCCAAAGAACTCATATCATCGTCCATCACTCACCTCTGCAACACCCATGGCACCACACTCAAAACTCGAACCGCTTACCAACCCCAAGAAAATTCAAGAGCCGAACGCATCAACCGCACCCTCATGGAGGCCACCAGAGCAGCACAGCAGACAGCACACCTCCCACGCACCCTCTGGGAAGACGCCGTACTGGATATCACCTACAAATTCTACATAATGTCCCAATCCAGCACAGGCCAGGCCCCCGCGACCAATGGAACGGATCAACAGCCACAATCGACCATCTATTCACCTTCGGTGAATTCGGGCACATCCCTGCCCACAAATCGATATCCAAATTCGACTCCCGAGCCCTACTCGTACGCTACATGGAATCATTATATGATAACATTATACGCGTCTGGAACCAAACAACTGACCAATATCACCACGTTGCAGCAAAACGCTTGCGACCATACGAGCCTCAACGAGATCCATCACATCCCACCCCAATGGCACTCCAAACTACCCCCAGTAGCCTACTCGATCCCCCTAAACAACAGCACAAGCACGGCAACACCCGATTTAGAAAAATGGCAAGAAGCCCAAGATGCAGAACAGGACACCCTCGACAGGGAAAACACATTAAAATTGATCCACAACAATCGATTTCTCAAAGGAGTGAATGCCATACCACTAAAAATGACGTACCGATACAAGCACAACCCCAATCTTCAACTAGCATGCAAAGCTAGATGCTCGGTGCGAGGGGACCGAATGCAACCGTACCTATACTACAAATCCCACCACAAACAATATACATGACAGAGAAAACCACAGCCCGCTTTCTACTAGCCATGGCAGCCACCACAACTGGCGCATCGGTTATTTCGACATCCAAGCGGCCTACCTAAACGAGCCATATGGCCACTCCAATCCCGTTTATGTCCGAGAACAGCCCCATTTCAACGGCACCTACAACCACCCCAATCATTCAGGACTACTTCTACGCAACCTATACGGAACACCAACGGCAGCCCTCACATACTAACAAGGCCTCCTCTACCACCTCACTACAAATATTTACCGACCATCCCACACAGACCCCTGTCTGTTCATCAAATTTGACGACGAAGGCCCCCTCGTCGTGGCAGTAAGCATGGATGACTTCCTGCCTATCTCGCAGTCACAGAAAGTCATCGATAATCTCTTCACCATACTCCAACGAAAATATATAATAAAAAACCTGCGACCACCTACTACCTATCTAAAATGGCACATCCATCATGGTCCGAAGGCACGATCCGCATCTCTCAACCGCATATCATCCAAGCCATCCTCCATAAAACTCGCATGATCTATTCCAAGCCTCGCCACACACCGTTACCCGAAAACAACGAATGGATGGAAGCAGCCAAAGCCCCTCTACTTTACGCATCGCAAAATAAATAATACCTACGCATTTTCGGCGACATCCGATACATTACCGATAGCACACGACCATATATCCAATAAGCCCCCCAACAGAATAGCATAACACATGCTCACACCTACGACACACCACAACCGGCTCCTCCGTTGGCTCATGCAATACCTCAAAACCACCGCAAACCACCGCATCAAATGTGGCACCCAACGCCACACCGACGTCCCCTTGTGTCATACAGTGACGCCAACTTTGTGAATGAATCAGACAAGAAGTCAAGAACCGGCTCCATTCACACCACATTGGGGTCTCCTGTAGCCTGGATCATCTCCAAGAAACCCATTGTCGCTAAATCTACGTGCGAAGCCGAGTACATCGCAGGGCCCGACACGGCTCAGCAAACTGCATGGCCAAGAAATTGCGAGCGCTTCAAAAGAAACGAAAAATGTGGTAATCCAGCTGAGCATCATCAAAAATTTAGCAAGCGGAAGATGAAGTGATCGATATCAGCTTCATACGGTACGATAAAGTCCAAGATAAAGGCATTAGAGACAGCTACAGATCCCAGAGCCTTAAATCATTCGAGTGAAGTGAGTAAAAGGTACGCTTAAGACCGCGAGAGCAGAGAAAAGTCCATCAAATATGTTTTTAGTGACATTAAAAGAGAAAATAATCTCCGACCCAGGCCGTTACAAAAGAAGGAGAAAAGCGGGAGCAGAAGAGCGAGAGACAATCTAGTTGTAATGCCAGCATTTGTCAGAACGAGCAAGGGCTCGCTCTTGAAATTTCCGAAGACATATCGAAGATTTCCAGACTAGCCGAAACGATTTGTGTACAGTAGCATAAATAATATAGAAGTCACTCACCCCAATAAACTCGGATCAGCAAAAATCACGGACAATCCTGACCCCACGGCCATCAACCCTTTCCACCAGCTATATCATCACTCCCCATTGGGCAACCCACTGAGGTTGTCGAAGAAAACCAAATTTCTATCATCTGCATACCAAGGCTTTAAGGAAAGACTAAAGCGCTTTTGAAACGAAAAATATTATCGAGTGAAAGGAGAGGGAAAGCTGAGCTATATGAAGTTAGAGTCAATACATCGTATGAAAACTTGATGTTCGGGTAAATTTTTAATAGGGTTTTCGTTGCACCATTCCGTCATCTGCAATGTAGATCTTGAAGAGGGATTTGAAAGAAAGCTCATGTGAAAGGCGAATACTTCTGCAAAGAGAATAAAAATGTGTCGATTCCATATCTGAAGATATGGAAAAGCCGGAAGAGCTCCTTCAAAATAGAAAGGGTAAGGATCAGAAAAAGAAGAGCGAAGGATAGCAGAAATTCAAGGAAAAGTGCAGCACCTCCCCGCTCCTGCATCAAAGAAAATATCCGAAATATTAACATCTTCCGAGGTGATTGCATGGAGATTTTCAGATCTAGGACAAGCAAGTGAATCTGCACTCACACATTCGAACTTGCCGATACTCAACCGATTTAACATATGTCTAGACATCAACCGCCAAAATATGACTAATTTATCTCATAAAATGTTCCAAACATGCTGCAAAAATGATATTATTCCACCAGTTGCATCTCTATTGCCATTTACTGTTTTGGTAGCGCAAAAAAGGATGTAAAACTTCGCTTTTGCGTCAGTTACCGACAATGGAAACAAAGAATGATAATTTACAGATTTCCGATTCCACATATGGAGGAAATCCTCGAAGACTTGAAGGACGGGAGATAATTCACATTAACTGACCTTCATACTGACTATTAGCAGAATACAAGGGATAAAAAATGTGAGGAAATCAGCAAAATCGGTACCTTTGGATTCGAAGTGAGGCCTTCTTGATCTCATGAATGCAGCAGCTACATTACAAAGAATGATGAAAGAGGTTCCGAAGGGACTTACATTTGCGAGGGTCTATATGTGGGTGTTAAGCGCACACGAGCTGATCAAGGTAGAACTGTGGTTGAAACTTTGGTTGAGGCTGGCTGGGTAAAGCCGGCCGCTCCAAACCAGGGTTTATATAGAACTGAAAATAGCTACAAACTAAAGGAAAATGCAGTCTAACAGTAGCGAATTCAAAGGTATTCCCGTAAAACAGCCCTGACGGTATCGTAAGTAGCGCTTTCAGAATTGTAGTCGGCAAGAGTGACATACTCTGACAAGATGTAAGAAGTACATTGGTCCAGATGGCATGGGATAGCAAGGCGACTTTTGATTGGTAAAGCAATGATGTAATATCCCAGTGTGCAACTCGCCCGTAACTATTCCAAGTGTACCAATGGGGTCAAACGCTGTGTTCAGAACTGTAAGGAAAGTGTAATGACAGCAAAGTGCCTAGTAGCCCTGGCTGCAAGGTTACCAGTGGTTTGAATCTACAGTACAGTATATGCAGTGAATTCGTTAAAGCTGTAAGGTCTGTGAAGTGAAATACAACATCACTCCCCCTTACAGAGAAGAATCGCCCCGATTCTTGAGGTTCTGCTTGTACTTATTCAAAAGTTCTTGTGAATTCTTGAGGTATGATTCGGGAAGCCACGAGTTCTCATGATCTCCGTACCCTTTCCATTTGACAAGGAATTTATTTTTTCCACGTTCTTTTTTATGAGCGAGTATAGACTCAACTTCGTATTCCTCATGTCCATCTTGAAATTGGAGTGGTGGCGGTGGTGGAATTTGTCGGTTGAATTCATCTTCAAAGAACGGTTTCAAGAGGCTAGCGTGGAACGCATTATGTATTCCTCTGTCGATCATCGGTTGAGATAACTGCAGACGGTAAGTTACACCGTTAATGTCCTCTGTTATTTCAAAGGGACCACAATACTTTGGGTTCAGTTTGCGTGATCCAGCCGCATCTTCAAGTGATAAGTTCTTTGTTGATAGCCAAACCTTATCACCAATCTTGAACGTAGACGGCCTTCTTTTCTTGTTTACATATTTTGCGGTGGACTCATTGGATTTTCGGATCTGATTCTGGGCTTTCCTTAATGCTTCTTGCATATGTTTTAGAAAACCTGCTGCCGCTGGATTGTCTGACGCTAAAACATCTAAGGGTACTGTTCGTGGTTGAATTCCGTAATTGAGGAAAAATGGTGAGAAAGTTGGGTGACATTCACAGAGGAGTTGTAAGCAACTTCAAAGTCTACCAGGAAATTATCCCAATCTGATTTGTCGAAGCTAACGAAAGCACGGATCATTTCCTCTATTTTCCTGTTCATTATCTCCGATTGTCCATCAGTTTGTGGGTGGTATGCAGAGGAGGGGATATCTTTGTTCCTAGTAGAGCAAAAAGTTTTGTCCAAAACTTGCTCATGAAGATGGGATCTCGGTCACATATGATATTCTCTGGTAATCCATGATTTCGGTATACGTGATTCTTGAACAGCAGTGCTGTTTCAGGAGCATCTGTGTTTGGTTTCGTTGGTATTATTCTGATCATCTTAGAAAGTCTGTCAACGACTGTTAACACGCCGTTGTTTCCATTTCTCGACTTTGGGAGAGGTGTGATGAAATCCATGGTTATGTGGGTCCATTTGGTTTCGGTGTTCTAGTGGTTGTAAAGACCTGCGGGTTTCTGATTGGTTGCTTTGGTTCTCTGGCATTGGCAGGAACGTATGTATCGGATTACATCCGATCTTAAATTTTTCCAATAAAACTTTGGTGATATTCTGTTGATAGTTTTGCTTATTCCTAGGTGTCCCGTGTTGGGAGTGCAATGATAGTCATGCAGGAGCTTGACTCTGAAATTTCCTTCTGGTACACAGATCTTCTTGTTTTTAAGTAGAAGCATCCCTCGACGCTCAAAGGGAGCTAGGATCTTGGTAATGGGTTCTGAGGTTCTCATCCCTACCATAATCTTCTACCAACCCCACTAACTCAGTGTTTGTGAATGATATGGTCGAAATGTTATTGGATTCTGAGGATGTCTTGGTAATAACTTCTTGAAGTAATGAATTGTTTCGTTGATAAGGTGACGGCACATCTTGTGGTTGCCTCGATAGTGCGTCCGCCACTACATTTGATTTTCCTGAGATGGGTATTATCTTGAAGTCGAAATTAACTAATCTTTCCAGCCATCTCACTTGTCTCGGGGACAAGTTTTCTTGGGTTTCTAGGTATCTTAGGGGATAGTGGTCCGAGTGAATGGTGAATGAATTACCATAAAGGTATCTCCACCACTTGAGGGAATCTACAATGGCCAAAAGTTCCCTTTCATGGGCCGCATAGTTTTGTTCCGCATCATTAAGAGTCCTGGATGCAAACGCGACCGGCCTTTTAGAACCTAATTCTTCCTGTTCCAGCACTGCACCAATTGCATACTGTGATGCATCTGTGGTTACGTAGATAGGCAGTGTGGCGTCGAAATTTCTGAGAACCGGTGCGCTACAAAGTGTTTGCTTGAGTACTTTGAAGGCATCATCTTGAGTGTGGCTCCATTGGAAATTCACGTTTTTCGTCAATTCTGTGAGGGTTTTGCAAGAATTGAACAGCCTTTTATGAATCTCCGGTAATAATTGACAAAACCAAGAAAAGACTGTACTTGTTGCTTATTCTTTGGTATCGGCCATTCCATGACTGCACTTATCTTGTTTGGATCAACAGAAATACCACTTTGAGAAATGATGTGTCCTAGGTACTCGACTTCTGTAACTCCGAAGACACATTTAGATAATTTGCCAAACAATTTTTCTTTTCTGAGGATTTCGAGTACAGTTCGAATATGATCCAAGTGATCCTTCCATGTCTTACTGTAGATAGAATATCATCCAGATAGACGATCACAAATAAGTCGAGCTGATCCTTGAAAATGTCATTCATTAGGTTCATGAAAGTTGCTGGCGCATTAGTGAGTCCAAACGGCAGAACAAGAAATTCAAAGTGCCCGTATCGTGTTCTGAAGGCGGTAAATGGAATCGAATCTTCGTGTAGTCTAATCTGGTGATACCAGATCTAAGATCAATTTTGCTGAAGAACTTTGCTCCTTTAAGCTGGTCGAAAATGTCGTCAATTCGTGGTAAGGGATAGCTGTTTTTTACAGTAAGCCGGTTTAAGGCTCTGTAATCGACACACATCCGTAGACTATCATCCTTCTTGCTCACGAATAGGATAGAGCTCCCCAGGGGCTCTTACTAGGTCTTATAAACTCAGCTTCTAGTAGTTCGTCCAACTGTTTTCGGAGTTCTGACATTTCTTTGTCAGAAAGTCTATAGAGACCTTTCTTTTGTGGTTCTGCTCCTTCCTTTAATTCTATTTCAAAGTCTTGTTTCCTTCTCGGTGGCAAACCTCTTGGGAGTTTCTCTGGAAACACGTCAGCAAATGTTTCCAAAACCTTCTGTATGTCTCGAGGGTATACTGGTGCTCTTGTTTCACTAGAATGTAACGGTCTAAGTAAAACTGCAAATAACTCTTTTTTCTCATCGAAATCACTAACTATGGTATTGAAAGATACAAAAGGACTCACTACGGCATCATCAGCAATAAATATGAATGAATTTCCCTTATGTTCGATTTTCACCTCATTATTAAAACAATTGATTTTTGCCCCATGCGAGGCGCACCATTCTTTCCCAAGAATTGCATCATAACGCTTCAATGGGCTTACTGCAAAGTACAGAGGTTCAGTATAGGCAGTTATATGTACAATGACAGCATTTACCAATTCTTGAAGTATCTGGTCCGCACCGTTGGCCATTTCAGCAAGCTCTCTGGAATCTCGGGTCTTTATTTGATGTTTCTTGCAAAACGATTCACTCAAGAAGTTGATCTCACCACCAGGGTCTATGAGGATTTTTGCTGGTCCACCAGCAATTGTACCCTTGACAATGAGAAGGCCCTTGTGATTTCTCTCGAATGCAGGGGAGAATGTTTCAATGAACGTTGCATTCGATCTGATGGTGGACACAATGGACCTTTTTGTTTGATTCAATGATAACTCCCGAGTTTCTTTGTCTAACACAAGGTTGTCTAATGGTTCTTCAATGACTGGAACTGACTGGGGACCTTCAATCAGTTCCTCCGGGCTTTTGGGCAGTTCTTGGCCATGTGTCCTTTCTGTCTGCACCTGAGACAGAGACCTTCGCGCATACATCTTTCACGTTCTTCTTTGTCAAGCTTCTGTAAATTGGGAGTGTTTCTTTTTAGCCCCGGTATCACTTCTACGTTCCCAATTTCCATTGGTACAGGACTGCTGGTTCCAGCAAAAGAGCTTCCATTTCCATTCCTTCCTCCAGAAGACTTTGGTAGGTTACCGGGTCCAGAACGCCGATAGGCCGACTCTACTCGCTCAGCATCCTTCATTAGATCGGAGAGGTTGACGTATTCTTTGGTGCACAACGCCTTCCAGATATAGGGCTTCAAACCGCGAGAGTAACGATCTATCTGGTCTTTAACTCCAATATCGGGGATGTCGAGTATAATTTTGTTGAAGTCTTCGTTGAAGGTAGGAACATCTTTGACTTGTTTCCAGCGGGCGAGTTTGTCTCGAGCGATCTTCTCTTTGTTCAGCGTTTCAAAACGCTGGATCAAAGCAACCTTCAGGGACTGCCAGGAATTTATTCCTTTCCCTTCTTCTGTCTTGAAGTGGACCATCCACCATTCATGGGCATTTCCAGCCAAGTAGCTGAGTGCTATGTGTAGGGGTCCATTGCCATCATTTCCCCGAGGTAGTTGTCCATTTGAACGCACCAGCTAGCAATTGATCCTTTCCCAGTGAATGTAGTTGGCTTGTTTTTCTTTGGGCCAGCCTGACTGTCCACTAGGGCATTATTTGACGAGCTGGCCTGGTTTCGGGCGTTTACGAGTTCAGATTCTAAGGAGGATACCTTTTGCGCTGCAATAGAAAGCTCTGATCTGTGTGCCGCAATTTGGTTATTGGCGTGCTCAAGATTCTGCTGCAACTGAAGCACCATTTGCGTAAGGGACTCTAGGGTGACTTGCGGCTGATCCATAGCGATTAGGTTCACAAAGCCAGTAACAGTATTTGGCCTGGTATCTGAGAGAAGTTTCCGACCTTACACGTGTACACGTGGTGATACGTGTACACGATTTCTGTAACACCTGGAGTAACAGAGAGTCTCCTAGATGGTTCCTGGGCAAACTACCCACGATGCGAAGCCTCCAGTAAGCTGGTTTTTCAAAATGCCAGCAATGATTTTTGAAAAAATTGTGATTTATAACCTGATTGGTTCTCCTTGCACCTTCAAATTCCGGTCTTGGTGACCTAGTGGTTAAGTGTAAGTAGCTCCTGATGAGTGGTCGCGGGTTCAAATCCGCCAGGAGCACTTACAAAAAGTTCCTTCTTTGACGTAAGGGTTGACGTCAGTCACGTCGGGTGCGTTATAGTAGCCCTTCTTCCGATTCTTGCTTTGCGGTGGTTGTCCTGTCTAGGTCCTGATGGCGATACGGACTTACAATTGTAAGTCCTACTACAAGGATCTGGGGGCAGCAGAGGAAAGCTTGCAATCACAGCGGAAGGGTGAACACAACACACACACGAAGTCGATTGAGAATGAACTTATTGCTTATTTTCCTTTTTCTTACTCAAAAACAAGCAATTTTAATGGAAAACAAAGATACTAATTGTGACCTCTGACTGTGAGTCGATGCTGAGCCCCGTTCTGATGGCGGACAAGGTCTTGTTCACTGAACAACTCAATATTGCAGTCCTTGCACTTGTACTCCTTCTTGCTTGTACGGCGGATGTGACGACGGGAACGGAGGTGCTCGAAGTACTGAACGCGGCCGGAGCAGGTCACTTGACAATGACGACAATGGAACGGAGAGGACTTCGGGTTCTTGTTCATCCGCGGCCTTTTCGAGGGCCTAGCCTTGCGGATTCGATGGTTTACCACCCTTTGGATCGACACAGAGGCGGCGTCCGGCAGTACTTGAAGCCTTCTCGGAGGAGCCCTTGAACTTGTCGGTGGCCTTGACGGGTTCGAGACGGTCGGACGCGACGGCTTCCTCGGGACCGGGGGTAAGGATCGAAGGCCGGTCGATGGGGGTAGGGCAAACGATCGAAAAGGGGTGCGAGGCTCTTCGACCGTAACAAAGGGAGATGCCACTGACAGTGCTCGGGTAAGACAAGATCTTGGCAAGTCGGCGTCGGTGTCTTGGGCTCCTCGGGGCTGAGTAAGGCGATGGGGTTCTCGGAGTCGACGGAGGAAGCGGGTCTTGGGATCTTCTTCCTCGCCAATCGGTAGTATTGGCGAGGTGGGCGGGGAACGAAAGTCGGCGAGGTCTTCTGAGTCGTACTCTGACGGCGATGGAGGGCGGCCCTTTGACTTCCTGTTGTACGACACTGTGGGTTACCGCGTAAGGGTCAGAGTGAAAAACACAATGTTAGTCTCTGTTTGCAATCGGGCAGCTGAGATAAATCTAGTAGAGATTTTATCCCAACTGGCGGATTGGAAAAACGCACAATAAGGCACAACTTACTTGCGATGCTACCACGATGTGGGGTGTTAAGCGCACACGAGCAGATCAAGGTAGAACTGTGGTTGAAACTTTGGTTGAGGCTGGCTGGGTAAAGCCGGCCGCTCCAAACCAGGGTTTATATAGAACTGAAGATAGCTACAAACTAAAGAAAATGCAGTCTAACAGTAGCGAATTCAAAGGTATTCCCGTAAAACAGCCCTGACGGTATCGTAAGTAGCGCTTTCAGAATTGTAGTCGGCAAGAGTGACATACTCTGACAAGATGTAAGAAGTACATTGGTCCAGTGGCATGGGATAGCAAGGCGACTTTTGATTGGTAAAGCAATGATGTAATATCCCAGTGTGCAACTCGCCCGTAACTATTCCAAGTGTACCAATGGGGTCAAACGCTGTGTTCAGAACTGTAAGGAAAGTGTAATGACAGCAAAGTGCCTAGTAGCCCTGGCTGCAAGGTTACCAGTGGTTTGAATCTACAGTACAGTATATGCAGTGAATTCGTTAAAGCTGTAAGGTCTGTGAAGTGAAATACAACACTATACCGATGATATGCTAACATTCTCAAAAAAACTTGGATCAGGACACACGAGATGTCAAGGTAGTGGTGGGCAGGATTTCAACTTACAGCCTGAAAACTGAGTTGAGAAAATGCTTCTTTGCGAAAAAAGAACTAGACAACTACTTGGTCATACCGTCAATCAAAAGATTATTAAAGTTGATCCAGAAAAAACTCAAAAAATCAAGCTGGCATCAAGTCCCGCTTCAGAGACGGAGGCTCGAAGCTTCTTAGGACTGGCCCCATATTGCCGAAGATTTATCAGAGATTTCGTAAAGACGTCAGCACCGTTACACGCAAGTACTACGAAAAATGGAAAGTTTTCCTGGAGCAAAGAAATGCAAACTGCATTTAAGGAATTCAAAAGCAAGCTATGTTTCATTCCAGTGCTCACGTATCCAGATTTCAAGGAACCATTTATTGTGGAAACACATGCCTTAGAACGGTCTCTGGGTGCAATTTTGCTCGAAAGAGATGAAAACTGAGTACTAGGCCCTGTTAAAATCGCAATCCGTGCTATGAGTGATGGGAAAAAAAGAGATAATCAGTCTGCGAGAAGGGAGAATTGGCTGTCTTCTTCGCATTGGAAAAGTTTCGCGTCTACCTTTTACCACTAGAATTTTTTTGATAACTGATCACCAGGCACTTAAGAGGGCATTCCAAAAGAAAGATGTGCATTGCCGCTTGGCTCAATGGCTCGGAATTTTCGCATGATATCGATTTAAAAATTTGTATAGACCAGGACGCAATAATCAGCCTGCTGATCACCCGTCCGGTTTGAGAGAGCCAATGAATCCAAGTGAAAAGGCTTCCAAGGACATCGTCGGAATTGTCGAGGAGCAATAGTCACACGGAAAAGAGTACGAACCAGCTCTGAAGGAACTAATGAAATTTCTTGATAGATTAGAAATGAGAAAGGTTGATCTTCAACTCAGAAATTGGGTACGGAGGAATCAGAAGGCGTCAACATTGTCAGATGGGAAACTCTTCGGACACAATAAAGCCGGTCCTCGACTAGGAGCCCCTTTGAAAGAAAGATTGAAGATCTTGAGTACTTTTTATGGAGAGTTAGGGCATTTTGATGTCGACACAATCAAGCGATTCATTATAGAAAGATTTTGGTGGCCTACTATCCAAAAGAGCGCCTATAATTTCGTGAAAAACTGCTAGAACTGCCAGAACTTCTCTCCGATCCGAAAGGTCAAGAAAATGCCAAGCTTTCCAGTTTCCGGGCATTTTGAAACTTTCTCAATCGACTTTGCCGGTCCATTCAAGGAAACCATTTCAGGAAATTAAAATATCCAAATAAGGGTGGCACATCTTACTGGATGGCCAATAGCAGTTACGGTGGAGGAGACCAATGCTGAGGTCGTCCTGAGA
This sequence comes from Kappaphycus alvarezii, assembly GCA_002205965.3. Lineage (NCBI taxonomy): Eukaryota > Rhodophyta > Florideophyceae > Gigartinales > Solieriaceae > Kappaphycus > Kappaphycus alvarezii. Next base: position 27,969 of record NADL03000238.1, read on the forward strand.
CATCAAAAAGAAGTAATTGAACCGTTGTATCTTCTGAAAAGGATCACCTCGAAAGACACCCTTGTTTCATTGCAAGGTCATTGCTTCGGTTTTTCTGAGAGGATAGATTTCAATTGGGTATAGTTATCGCTCACGCTCTTATTCCAAACGGAAAATCGGTAACGATAGTTGGAAGCATTAAACGAGCAATGTCGAAAACAATGTCGGAGAATTAAATCCAGTAAGAATGGCTTTCCAAAAGGCTAATGCGGTTATTTTCGAAGAAAAGGAAGAAGTGGAAGCTCAACATTGGAGCTAATGTACGAAAGTTCCTCGAGAATGCTAAAAGAGACGTATGAACAAGAAATAACGACAAAGAGAGTTGAGGAGTCGAATTAATGGCAATAGAGGGCTAAAAATCATGCCGCGCGTTAACAAAGACTAAAAGAGGGTGCAGAGTCTCTGAATGCGAGGCGTATTCTCAGTCTAGACAGGAAAGTGTAGCAAGAGTTTCCTGTATCTCGGCTCCGAAACATGAATTGGTTTCGTGGCGTAATACCCAGTTGTTGAGTAATGACCATCAACTGCTGCGTTAAGGGGGATTTATTTGGTTGACTCTCCGGAAATAAACTCTGACTGTTTCATTATTTGGTCCCTTTGACTCTCTATGACCCCGTAAAGTCAAAAAAAGTACACCGGTACAAGAGTAGCGTCCATACAATATACTATAGGTAGCCCAGTTTACGAAAAAACGTTGTAAAGAGGGGTATCGGGCATTGATCAACGAACCTCGCAAAACTTTGCTTTGCATAGAGATTCATGCTTCAGGATCCATGTCGGCGTCGGAGGCGGGAATGTGTTCAAGGAGACCACAGGGGCTAATGTCGGTTAAGTAGTAGGAAGCGGAGGGGTGGGAGACTGGGTATGGGGGAAAAAACCATAATCCAGCGATCCTTTTGATGCGGAAAGGGAGCATGTGAGCACGGCGGCGTTTGATCCATCTGCAACTGCCGATGGGGAGGCAGAGGGACTACTCCAGGAAAACCAGGGAGACTGGATAGTTTGGCAAGTATTTTGGTATCGATTTCCCGAAGAGCGGTGGTAAACGATCGAGCAGGATACCATTTGCATTTGTCGTCTTCTAGGCGAGAGGTTTCGGAACGCAGACCTTGCCATACTGCAACGAGGTCATCAGCCGAGAGACCAGTCTCTAGATCTAATATGCCGAAGAAGGTAAGGGTTGGTGCGTCGAAATTGTCGGAATGCTGCGCGAGGGTAAAGGAAGAGTCGTAGGCAGCATTGACGGGTTTTAAGTCGCGTTCCGCCTCACAGATGTAGAAATGGTTGGGATCGGCGGATTGAATAATCGAACAGGAACCAGGGAATCATCAGCAGAGATGGAACCACGAAACTGGGACGGGTTGTGGATCTGGAAGGTAGAGGGAACAGAGACGCGAACGAAACGCTTCTGATTATCTCCAATGAGTGCCATTGCGAACAGTGCCTGCGAACTTATGGGCTATGCGGGGGTCACCGAGATCGCGAAGCTCAGTCCAGCCTTGACGACCGAGAGGGGGAAGGCAGCGAATAGGATGGGTCCGTACAGGGGCTTGGGCCGCTGGATCTTTGACCGTTTGCAGATATGGGGCCGGTGCTGTGGCCGCAGGATCTTTGTCAGGTGATTCGGCTTCGGAAACGGAGGGGAACAGGGTTCGGCAACATGAACGCCGACAAGCGCGTTCAGAATGTTCAGGACAGACCGAAACTGAGGATTGTTCTAGAAAGACGGCTTAAGCCCATTGAAAGTAGCAGGTTGCAGGGCGGATACCAGGAATTGATCGGTTGAGGCGGGGTCAGCAGTTCATACCATCGGGACTACGACAAGCTCGACGTTGCCGCTGCCAATGACATAGTTCAAGTCGGGGCCGGCATCCCCTTCAAGTTGTTGATTTCTAACTTCAACCATTCCCCAGTGACAACTTAGGACACCCAACCTGAGCACCCCTTACAGTGAACCAACCCAATAAGCGCTTACAGTGCAGTACATTACAATACCTGAATACCAAGATCTACCACCACCCACAATACTCTTTGCGTCAATACTTGCTCTATTTCTGTCCTGCGAAGAGGTGTAGCTACAGTAGTTTGAGTAAAGGGTCTGAGTTCTGTTGACAGCACTGTATGAACAACGTTATTTTTGGAAAAAATGTCCACAGGGAAAACGAAGTGTATCTTAATGATTGAAAAACAGGGTCGCCTGCCTTCCCAAGTGCATCAAATAATTGATAGCCAATGATATAAAATGTCAAATTGTACAGTACGTCCATTTTTGCATTCAACACATCTCATGAAAAGATTCCCGGATCCACGTCATTTGCTCGAAATGAAAAATCCTCAGCATTCAACTGGATTTCTGCCAACGGGGTGTACAATATCGGGGTTGTCTTCCATATATAGTTGGCACAGCTCAAAGAGGTGCTTGAAGAGGAGGTCATTGATTGTTTTCGGACGGTGGCAAAGCTTGTTTACATTACTGTTACAACCGCTCTCTGTTCCCCCAGAGTTGGTGGTGGGACATTTCTCATTCCAGTTTCTGTCTACAGCTGTAAAGCGGTGCAGGACAACTTCTTTACGATATGTGCTAATATTCTTTGACCAGTAGAGCCGCTGAAAAATGCCGTCAACATGTTCACATAGATCAGAGGTCCTTGTGTAGAGAGAGGCTTTAGACATGACGTATCTACTGACACAATCGAGGCAATTCTGCGCAACAAGAGCGCCATGGCCACAGCCGGTTGCGAATGCTGCCCATCAATGGTTGGTAATGTCTTCGGAACAAATAAATTTACGAGAATGGAGGTTGGGTATCATTACAAGACATAACAGGGCGATTGCACTCGCCTATCACCAAATGTGCGGAACTGTGCCATTAACCACTTGCCTGATTTGGGGGGGGCAAGAATTTCCGCTGATTCACTGCTTGTACCGGCAGAAGTAAAGTATCGAAGGTGTGCAAAACTGTACATGGTCGGTAAATAATCGTAATCCTTCCCGATCACCCAGTAGAAATATCATTGTATGTGTTAATGTACTGTGCAATGTTGTGCGCAATGGGACATGGCGTCATCTACGTAACAAGAAACCTTGGAAAATATTCTGCGAGAAGAGCTTCTAGAGAAACAGAGGTGATGACTATGTTCGTACTCGTCATCGGTGGTTCGTGCAACAAAGACTTTCATTTTAGTTTCAGCTCTTTCAGATAAGTTATATCCTTCATAATTTTAGAGCTATACCTGAAAATGAACAAATACGTCGGTAGAGGCATGGACAGTTCATTGCGAGTAGCCGATGTACCCGAAAGCATATCGGGGACACTCAACTGCACCACATTTGCAAAAGTTATTTCCACGCCACGCTACTGGCCAAGGATTATTTAGAGATAGAAACGAATCCCAGCCGCCATTTTGTTCTCAAAAGTTTAACTTTCCACGGAGGCAATTGAAAGTGAGGTTCGCACATTCCATTAATGCATCTGACATATGGGGCAACAAGGAAGAGGACTCAAGAATGACGAAATGGGACCAATAGCTTGCCGCATCAAGCATGAATCGTGAAGATTGTCTACAGCTGAGGACATCAGCGCTTACCAGTACAGTACTGTATATGTTTTCGCCAGTCAAATCCGTGCATCGAAAATATCTGATCGAACATGAAAAAATCTCAAATGTTGGGAATATACATTTCCATGACCTAACATATAATCGATAAACAAGCGTCCCACGTCCTCACAGCAAAATGTGATCTTTCGCTTTCGGAACATAGAGGGATACAGAAATTCTCGGGGCGTGTTCTTGCGGTATGACAGGAGAAACAAGAGCATTTCGAGAAACAGATTGTTCTTCGTGAGACTGCAAACCTATCCATACACGTAATCGTATCGCTAATTCACCAACGACCAGGCTCTGATCGACTGTACTCAGCATCTGCTGTTGAATTTGTTGCAGTGCCCCAAATTCCTCTCTCCTTTCTGTAGCTAACTTGCAGAGGTACACATTTCTACGTAGACGGGTAGATGGGCTGTGCGTAGAGCAGAACTTCGTTCATGCTGCCCCCGAAACATAACTGCTCTAAATGTCACATCCAACGCCGCGGATGAAAACACTTCAAGATACATCCACCACAGTAAATTAACCCCCCATTTCAGGACAGGTACATAAATACGTGCCTATCCTTCTACCTGTCCTCATTCCCATCGTTCTGTCATCCTCATTGAGCAGCAACTAGAAGAGCTAGCTTCAACTGCAACTACCTTCGCGACCTCCTAACTTTTAATCTCTCTTACACCTAACGAATGGATCTCCTTCTTGTCGCGGGGCCCCCGCAGTGTCCATCCAGGCTAGCTCTGAGATGGTCTTCATGCTCCTCTACAATGAGCACTTCCAGTACCTCCAGGAGCTGGGCGCTCACTATGATATCAAGACTACAATCATCGAGAAGCAGCCGTATGTTGGCGCAGGTATGGCATTCTCAGCAGGCCATGAAGGTATGACTAACACACCCGTAGAAGGCGATATTACCTTCCCAATCCCTGTCCCCCACCAAAGCCCAGAAAAGGACATTATCAAGTCTTTGCTCAGCTACCGCGAACGCTATGAGCGCCGCTTCGGGGGTGCAGAAGCTGGGCACTACCTCTTTTCCCTAAGTCAACGCAATCTGCCCGGGGCTGTAATGTTCAAAAATCCCTCGTCCCATGTCCTACACTCCCCAAGGTTTGCTTGATCAGGAGAAAGCATTCCTCATGCGCAGAAGTGTTGGCGAGGAGGAGCTTTCATCATTTTCACACATCAGCCAGCTCGCCGCCGAGCACCTCCCCTTCTTCAAACTGGACGTTCGTCCTTCGACTCTCGCTACTCAAATCAGTCTCAACGGAACCCATCAGGCTACGGCTACCGTGCAGCAGCTCGACTCCGGATCCATCAATCAGATCACCGCTGACGTCGTCCGACTCAATTCTGGTACGCCGCTAGTGAATCCCATCTCTGACCCTCGTGTAAATAGGTCTACTTTCTGCCAGCCGATGAACGCTGCTGATCTCAGGCAGTTTCTCCGCAGCAGGGGCCTCTTGAACGCTAGTGGTATGCTAATTCCGGGAAAGCGCATTATTAGCGGTGGGATGAGCTTGTCTGGACTGGACCAGATTGCCGCGCTTAGCTCGATCATGAATTTGTTTGAGGAGGACGAGGATTCACTCCTCGGATATAGAGTGACAGATTTTGCCAAGCGGGCGTACCCAGGTGCCCTCACTTACATCAGCAGGACTGCCGGGAAGGCCGCACTCCCAAGGCATGCTTTCACTCACAATTGGCAACAGGGAACTCCCGTCATCGGTACCACGCGGAATCTACATGCCCTCTTCCTTCATCAGAACGGCGAGGAAGTCTTCAAGGCTTGGTACGACATTCTCGAGTGTGCCGTTGCTCGGGCGACGGGAACCACCCCAGAGAAGCTGCACGAGCCTACGTCCACTGAGTCCTTGCTTGAGACGCAGTTTGAGGAAACTGAATGGCACCTGCAGTGCCGCCGCAACGCCGGGATTTGTGAGCAAAACGGGGACATGGTGGGCAAAAAGTACTTCCTCAGGCTGTCAACCAGGACTTTGTACGGCGCTTGGCGCCAAGCCACTCTCAGTACGTTGCTCGGATTCGGCCTCGAGCCGGAAAGCGACGCTGTTCATACCATGGATGCACTGGCTCCTCTAACGTGGACAGGGCGCCAGGGATACATGTACCACAGGGCACAGATAGCTGCCATCACAAATCCGAAAAGTGCTGCAAAGTCATCGAACATGCACCTAGTACAGCGTCTGGGGGATGTGATGAACAATATTGTTGCGTCGCCTTCGGAGGTTCATAGCATGTTCCACTTGCTCATCGAAGCCGGTATCGCCAAGTATGTCCAGGCATCATATTCCGCAATACAGGCTGACGCAGACGGCCAACTGATGCTGAATAACGAAGCCTACGACGCCGTGCTGGTATCCGGAGTGATGACAAAAGACGCGGATGTGACATGGAAGTCGCTACTACCCCAAGTCAGGCCCGCAGGGGAAAGCAACGGGACAATCCCGGCGATCGGGAGGCACCGCCGTTTTTCGAACAAGGACGGCAGGCCTGTGGCAGTGGAGAGCAACACGTTTCTTGGGAAAGGATTCCACGGCAAGGCTGCTGATGGCGGGCAGTCGTTGCTAAGCAGCTGTGCGTTTGATGTGAACAACCGGGACTCAACAGTGAATGATTCACCGTCATTTACGATGAGGAGAATGGCGCTGGCGCATTTGCATGCAGCCGGGCTGGACGCTCATTCGGTCCTGGATAGTATTTATGAGAGCATGAAGCCCTCGCGGGAGGACTTTGATGCAGAGGTAGAAAGATTCAGGGAACCGTACGAGAGCGGAATGGAGATGTGGGCGTATCTGAAGGCCGTAACGCGGTTCTCAAAGGGCAACGCGGCTGTATTTGCGGATTTGTATGACCTGGGAATCACAGCAAACGGGAGGAGGACGGTCATAAAAATGATGGGGGAGAGTAGGAACCTTGACATGGAGAAGGCGGCGTCAGATTATCTGCACCGTATGATGTCTGTGGCGCAGTACAGCCCTGCATCGCGGGAGGAGTTTTATGGAAGGTTTGTCGATGCAACGGAGAAGGAAAACGGCAGGGCATATGAAATGGCGTTGGAAATAGCAAGGAATCACCTCGAGAGTAGGAGAAGTGGGGAGAGTGCAATTGTCTCATGAGCTTTTTCTGAAAGACATCATTCCCTCTGCAGTAGTCCTTCTAAGCAGTTACACAGAGGTTTTGTAAATTTAACGACCAAATCATCAAGGGGACTTTATTGGGTGGTTTATTGTTCAGGAGGAATGGATCGACTCGTCCTGCCCGAATAGCTATCTGCTAAGCGGCTAATAGTAAAATTCGTAGACCCTACAAAGCTGGTACGCTTGGCTCTGTCTCCAAGGCAACGACCTGCCCTTTCCAGTCTCGGGATGCAACCGGTTTAGATCTCTAGGCCGTTAAGCACCCCAACTCCCTCGTTCTCTGTATTCGTCACCTGTATGTGTATCTAAGAGCCATCTTACCGAGAAAACAGCAGATGAAAGTTACCGCAAATCGGTAGTATGAGTTAAAGGGATTCTTCTTAGAAGGGGGTTCTAGAAGTGTCCATTACAACAGGTCCCAGTATATCTTGAAAGGAAATGGCCACCTACTGTTGTGACTATTTCGAGGGCCCAACAACAACTTTAAATTTCTTAGACTGCGTAATCATGTACCGAGACTAAGTGATTCTCTACAATATTCGATAGCCGCAGACAATTTGCTGATTCATGATATATACTCGTTGAATGTGAATCTGCGTCAGAAATGCCCAACTATCAAGTTTCATGTTTCGCTTTAATCATATTCGAGAGCACGTGGGGTTTAACCCATTGATGCTTGACATATAGAGCCGCATCCAAGCCGATTTCGATATCGCCTCCTAAATCATTACTTTTTTCTTGACTCCAGGCGGGCTACCATCCGTGTTAAGAGAAAATGAATACCACCACGCGCCTTATCTTCATAATGGTGACGAGAGTCACTGTTTCACTTTCCCGCCTACTCGTCAGTTCCTATTTGAGTGCAGGTGAAGATTCCATACTTGACTCCCGGAAGAGGTAGCGCTAATCGCTCTTTTCCCAAATGTACCAATAAGCTCGATCTCAAGTGCTCCAATGAATTAATATTCATGACTCCTAACCTTTGCACTGTTCGTACTGTAGTAAACCATCCTATTAGCCCCTTTTACCCACTAAATCAATTATGTAGATTTGAATGAAAATTCCTGCACATGCGTACTTTTAAGGAGTGTGATCAACAAGATTAAAGTTTATGTTGGATTTAAAAAAGGGTAATTTGGCGTTATTTTAATGCATGGAAGATTTGGTCGGTTATATCCACGCCGCTAATGCGTTATGCAGGACAAATCGTCGCTAATGGGTAACACTACAGTCCAGTACATGACCTTCCTTACAGGGCCGGCTCAATGCCAGCGAGCAGGAATGCCGCGTTGGACATGACGGCCGCGGCAGCGTGCCTTTGGATAAGCACCGCTCTAACCATCCCATAGGTCTTCATCGCTCGAACAGCCACGTCCCGCGCGACATCGGTTACACCGCGTACAAAAAAAGGTGCCAATAGTTAAGAACTGCAGCTAACATATTGTGCTGGAATTTTCAGTCCATAATCTGAGGTCATGAACTAATCGCATTATCAATGCTCGCTCAAATAGCTTCGCGTGAGTGGAATTTGAAGTACTCTGCGCAATCTTCCGACCAGAGCTTATTTTTCTGCGTTAACAACTTAATGTCATCCTAATTTGAGTGTCCTTTCACGTGTTTGTGAACACATTCAATAATTCGCTTCTTTTCAGTACATAAATTGTCCTTGGACTTCTAACAGATTATTGTCGCAAACAAATCGAGCGTTGAAGGGCATTCAGATTTGTAGAAATGTGCAAACCCCATTTCACTGTGTCCATCTTAGTCAAAAAGACGTATGGTGTTGCAGTCACCTGCCAGAGATCCCTTAAATATGATACAGCTGTCGTTCAAATGGTCAATGACACTTTATGGGGTGACATCTCGGTCTATAACCAATGCTGACGAATCTTCGAGCACTAGGTGACGGATGTTGACCCCGGTTCCCTAGTCAGAGACGAGAGACAGATAAATAGACCGATGGTTTGTCTTCGAGCGCTGAAGTGTCTGCCTTTGCCATACTGCCAAAATAGGCAGTCGGCAATAGCTTCAGGGAGAGGCTCAAGTTTCCCATCCCAGGAAGGCACTAACTCGCTTGCAAACCGTCGTAGCTCAACAATGCCCATCCCGCTATAGGCTGCAGTATCATCGACAAAATGGCCGAGTAGGGGCATATGGTCGTCGTTGCCATCCGAAATGGATATTATGTGGGAAGGGACTCTGTCTGTTAGAGACGAATTTGATCTTGCGCCGGCTGACTTGATTTGGTTTCCATTATCACGATTTTTCTTGCAAGGGTTGTCCGATTTACAGTTTCCAGTTTCCCCGTATGCCTTCCACTGAGTCCTTTTCTTGATTTCAGCCAGTTCTTTTGCCTTTTACCTTCTCTTAGGTCTCGACAAGTTTTAATTAAATGCAGAGCTGGCGGAAAGGGGAATGGGTGGCCTTTTGGGTCCCATATCTTTCCGCTAGTCACAATCACGAATGACATAGGCTGAATCTACGTAGTTGACGTTCTTCAAAACAGACGAAGCATACGGTCACGGTGTATTTGCGGACTTCTGTGCTTGAGACTGCTTGGGAGCTCCAGACGCTATCATAGCTACTCTTTGATTGGAGTCAAGCTTGGCGCTGGCGAACAACAAAAATGTTAACAGGGAATCTGGAATATTTTCAGCTCCAACCGACGAAAAGAAGCGAAGACTTCCATGTTTAAGCGAGCTTCAGAGTTACTGAACGATTCCAATTCAGATCGTGTAGACTGCAGGACTGAGACAAACTTGTCGAATGAGTCTCCTAATATGGACAGCGGATCTTTTCGTTAGATTGCGTTTGCAATAGCCAAAGGCAATTTCATTTGACTGGAAAAAGTTCGGATTTCTTGTAGGCAGCTTTCCATGGAACTATTTATAAATGAAAACAGCATCATGATACTGTCATTGGTAACCACCGCCATCGGTCCACGGCGGTCTTCTCAGATCCCACGTGAATCTGGGAAGGTTCGGCACTCATAGTACCGATTTGCGGTAACTTTCATCTGCTGTTTTCTCGGTAAGATGGCTCTTAGATACACATACAGGTGACGAATACAGAGAACGAGGGAGTTGGGGTGCTTAACGGCCTAGAGATCTAAACCGGTTGCATCCCGAGACGGGAAAGGGCAGGTCGTTGCCTTGGAGACAGAGCCAAGCGTACCAGCTTTGTAGGGTCTACGAATTTTACTATTAGCCGCTTAGCAGATAGCTATTCGGGCAGGACGAGTCGATCCATTCCTCCTGAACAATAAACCACCCAATAAAGTCCCCTTGATGATTTGGTCGTTAAATTTACAAAACCTCTGTGTAACTGCTTAGAAGGACTACTGCAGAGGGAATGATGTCTTTCAGAAAAAGCTCATGAGACAATTGCACTCTCCCCACTTTTCCTACTCTCGAGGTGATTCCTTGCTATTTCCAACGCCATTTCATATGCCCTGCCGTTTTCCTTCTCCGTTGCATCGACAAACCTTCCATAAAACTCCTCCCGCGATGCAGGGCTGTACTGCGCCACAGACATCATACGGTGCAGATAATCTGACGCCGCCTTCTCCATGTCAAGGTTCCTACTCTCCCCCATCATTTTTATGACCGTCCTCCTCCCGTTTGCTGTGATTCCCAGGTCATACAAATCCGCAAATACAGCCGCGTTGCCCTTTGAGAACCGCGTTACGGCCTTCAGATACGCCCACATCTCCATTCCGCTCTCGTACGGTTCCCTGAATCTTTCTACCTCTGCATCAAAGTCCTCCCGCGAGGGCTTCATGCTCTCATAAATACTATCCAGGACCGAATGAGCGTCCAGCCCGGCTGCATGCAAATGCGCCAGCGCCATTTCCTCATCGTAAATGACGGTGAATCATTCACTGCTGAGTCCCGGTTGTTCACATCAAACGCACAGCTGCTTAGCAACGACTGCCCGCCATCAGCAGCCTTGCCGTGGAATCCTTTCCCAAGAAACGTGTTGCTCTCCACTGCCACAGGCCTGCCGTCCTGTTCGAAAAACGGCGGTGCCTCCCGATCGCCGGGATTGTCCCGTTGCTTTCCCCTGCGGGCCTGACTTGGGGTAGTAGCGACTTCCATGTCACATCCGCGTCTTTTGTCATCACTCCGGATACCAGCACGGCGTCGTAGGCTTCGTTATTCAGCATCAGTTGGCCGTCTGCGTCAGCCTGTATTGCGGAATATGATGCCTGGACATACTTGGCGATACCGGCTTCGATGAGCAAGTGGAACATGCTATGAACCTCCGAAGGCGACGCAACAATATTGTTCATCACATCCCCAGACGCTGTACTAGGTGCATGTTCGATGACTTTGCAGCACTTTTCGGATTTGTGATGGCAGCTATCTGTGCCCTGTGGTACATGTATCCCTGGCGCCCTGTCCACGTTAGAGGAGCCAGTGCATCCATGGTATGAACAGCGTCGCTTTCCGGCTCGAGGCCGAATCCGAGCAACGTACTGAGAGTGGCTTGGCGCCAAGCGCCGTACAAAGTCCTGGTTGACAGCCTGAGGAAGTACTTTTTGCCCACCATGTCCCCGTTTTGCTCACAAATCCCGGCGTTGCGGCGGCACTGCAGGTGCCATTCAGTTTCCTCAAACTGCGTCTCAAGCAAGGACTCAGTGGACGTAGGCTCGTGCAGCTTCTCTGGGGTGGTTCCCGTCGCCCGAGCAACGGCACACTCGAGAATGTCGTACCAAGCCTTGAAGACTTCCTCGCCGTTCTGATGAAGGAAGAGGGCATGTAGATTCCGCGTGTACCGATGACGGAGTTCCCTGTTGCCAATTGTGAGTGAAAGCATGCCTTGGGAGTGCGGCCTTCCCGGCAGTCCTGCTGATGTAAGTGAGGGCACCTGGGTAGGCCGCTTGCAAAATCTGTCACTCTATATCCGAGGAGTGAATCTCGTCCTCCTCAAACAAATTCATGATCGAGCTAAGCGCGGCAATCTGGTCCAGTCCAGACAAGCTCATCCCACCGCTAATAATGCGCTTCCCGGAATTAGCATACCACTAGCGTTCAAGAGGCCCCTGCTGCGGAGAAACTGCCTGAGATCAGCAGCGTTCATCGGCTGGCAGAAAGTAGACCTATTTACACGAGGGTCAGAGATGGGATTCACTAGCGGCGTACCAGAATTGAGTCGGACGACGTCAGCGGTGATCTGATTGATGGATCCGGAGTCGAGCTGCTGCACGGTAGCGTAGCCTGATGGGTTCCGTTGAGACTGATTTGAGTAGCGAGAGTCGAAGGACGAACGTCCAGTTTGAAGAAGGGGAGGTGCTCGGCGGCGAGCTGGCTGATGTGTGAAAATGATGAAAGCTCCTCCTCGCCAACACTTCTGCGCATGAGGAATGCTTTCTCCTGATCAAGCAAACCTTGGGGAGTGTAGGACATGGGACGAGGGATTTTTTGAACATTACAGCCCCGGGCAGATTGCGTTGACTTAGGGCAAAGAGGTAGTGCCCAGCTTCTGCACCCCCGAAGCGGCGCTCATAGCGTTCGCGGTAGCTGAGCAAAGACTTGATAATGTCCTTTTCTGGGCTTTGTGGGGGACAGGGATTGGGAAGGTAATATCGCCTTCTACGGGTGTGTTAGTCATACCTTCATGGCCTGCTGAGAATGCCATACCTGCGCCAACATACGGCTGCTTCTCGATGATTGTAGTCTTGATATCATAGTGAGCGCCCAGCTCCTGGAGGTATTGGAAGTGCTCATTGTAGAGGAGCATGAAGACCATCTCAGAGCTAGCCTGGATGACACTGCGGGGGCCTCCGCCGACAAGAAGGAGATCCATTCGTTAGGTGTAAGAGAGATTAAAAGTTAGGAGGTCGCGAAGGTAGTTGCAGTTGAAGCTAGCTCTTCTAGTTGCTGCTCAATGAGGATGACAGAACGATGGGAATGAGGACAGGTAGAAGGATAGGCAGGTATTTATGTACCTGTCCTGAAATGGGGGTTAATTTACTGTGGTGGATGTATCTTGAAGTTTTTCATCCGCGGCGTTGGATGTGACATTTAGAGCAGTTATGTTTCGGGCAGCATTGAACGAAGTTCTGCTCTACGCACAGCCCATCTACCCGTCTACGTAGAAATGTGTACCTCTGCAAGTTAGCTACAGAAAGGAGAGAGGAATTTGGGGCACTGCAACAAATTCAACAGCAGATGCTGAGTACAGTCGATCAGAGCCTGGTCGTTGGTGAATTAGCGATACGATTACGTGTATGGATAGGTTTGCAGTCTCACGAAGAACAATCTGTTTCTCGAAATGCTCTTGTTTCTCCTGTCATACCGCAAGAACACGCCCCGAGAATTTCTGTATCCCTCTATGTTCCGAAAGCGAAAGATCACATTTTGCTGTGAGGACGTGAGGATGCTTGTTTATCGATTATATGTTAGGTCATGAAAATGTATATTCCCAACTTTTGAGATTTTTTCATGTTCGATCAGATATTTTCGATGCACGGATTTGACTGGCGAAAACATATACAGTACTGTACTGGTAAGCGCTGATGTCCTCAGCTGTAGACAATCTTCACGATTCATGCTTGATGCGGCAAGCTATTGGTCCCATTTCGTCATTCTTGAGTCCTCTTCCTTGTTGCCCCATATGTCAGATGCATTAATGGAATGTGCGAACCTCACTTTCAATTGCCTCCGTGGAAAGTTAAACTTTTGAGAACAAAATGGCGGCTGGGATTCGTTTCTATCTCTAAATAATCCTTGGCAAGTAGCGTGGCGTGGAAGTAACGTTTGCAAATGTGGTGCAGTTGAGTGTCCCGATATGCTTTCGGGTACATCGGCTACTCGCAATGAACTGTCCATGCCTCTACCGTACGTATTTGTTCATTTTCAGGTATAGCTCTAAAATTATGAAGGATTTAGCTTATCTGAAAGAGCTGAAACTAAAATGAAAGTCTTCGTTGCACGAACCACCGATGATCAGTACGAACACAGTCATCACCTCTGTTTCTCTAAAAGCTCTTCTCGCAGAATATTTTCCAATGTTTCTTGTTACGAGATGACGCCATGTCCCATTGCGCACAACACTGCACAGTACATTAACACATACAACGATATTTCTACTGGGTGATCGTGGAAGGATTGCGATTATTTACCGACCATGTACCGTTTGCACACCTTCGATACTTTACTTCTACCGGTACAAGCAGTGAATCAGCGGAAATTCTTGTCCCCCCCCAAATCAGGCAAGTGGTTATTGGCACAGTTCCGCACATTTGGTGATAGGCGAGAGCAATCGACCTGTTATGTCTTGTAATGATACCCAGCCCCCATTCTCGTAAATTGATTTGTTCCGAAGACATTACCAACCATTGATGGGCGGCATTCCCAACCGGCTGTGGCCATGGCGCTCTTGTTGCGCAGAATTGCCTCGATTGTGTAAGTAGATACGTCATGTCTAAAGCCTCTCTCTACACAAGGACCTCTGATCTATGTGAACATTTTGACGGCATTTTTCAGCGGCTCTACTGGTCAAAGAATATTAGCACATATCGTAAAGAAGTTGTCCTGCACCCGCTTTACAGCTGTAGACAGAAACTGGAATGAGAAATGTCCCACCACCAACTCTGGGGGACAGAGAGCGGTTGTAACAGTAATGTAAACAAGCTTTGCCAACGTCCGAAAACAATCAATGACCTCCCCTTCAAGCACCTCTTTGAGCTGTGGCCAACTATGTATGGAAGACAACCCCGATATTGTACACCCCGTTGTGCAGAAATCCAGTTGAATGCTGAGGATTTTTCATTTCGAGCAAATGACGTGGATCCGGGAATCCTTTCATGAGATGTGTTGAATGCAAAAATGGACGTACTGTACAATTTGACATTTTATATCATTGGCTATCAATTATTTGATGCACTTGGGAAGGCAGGCGACCCTGTTTTTCAATCATTAAGATACACTTCGTTTTCCCTGTGGACATTTTTTCCAAGAATAATGTTGTTCATACAGTGCTGTCTACTGTACAGAACTCAGACCCTTTACTCAAACTACTCTAGCTGCACCTCTTCGCAAGACAGACATAGAGCAAGTATTGACGCAAAGTATTGTGGATGGTGGTAGATCTTTACGAGTTGTACAGTATGGCAGAAAAGTGTGTGGAGGATAATCAGGTATTGTAATGTACTTTACTGTAAGCGGTTATTGCGGTTGGTTCCTTGCAAGAGGTGCTCAGGTTGGGTGTCCTACGTTATCACTGGGGAATAATTGAAGTTAGAAATCAACAACTTTAAGGGGATGCCGGCTTCGACTTGAACTATGTCATTGTTTTTTTTACTCTTCCAAGAGTAAAACACCCAAACCTTCCCACTATGTCATTGGCAGCGGCAACGTCGAGCTTGTCGTAGTCCCGACGGTATGAACTGCTGACCCCGCCTCAACCGATCAATTCCTGTTATCCGCCCTGCAAACTGCTACTTTCAACGCGCTGAAGCCGCCTTTCCAGATCGATACTGTTTTAGGCCTTTCCTGAACATTCTGAACGCGCTTGTCGGCGGTCATGTTGCCGTACCCTGTTCTCCCTCCGTCTCCGAAGCCGAATCACCTGACAAAGATCCTGCGGCCACAGCACCGGCCCTGTATCTCCAAGCGGTCAAAGATCCAGCTGCCCAAGCCCCTGTACGGACCCATCCTATTCGCCGCCTTCCCCTCTCGGTCGTCAAGGCTGGACTGAGCATCGCGATCTCGGTGACACCTGCCTAGCCCATAAGTTCGCAGGCACTGTTCGCAATGGCACTCATTGGAGATAATCAGAAGCGCTTCGTTCGCGTCTCTGTTTCCTCTGCCTTCCAGATCCACAACCCGTCCCAGTTTCGTGCTACCATCTCTGCTGGTGGGTTCTTCGGTTCCTGTTCGATTATTCAATCCGCCGATCCCAACCATTTCTACATCTGTGAGGCAAAACGCGACTTAAAAACCGTCATTGCTGCCTACGACTCTTCCCGCACCTTCGCGCAACATTCCGACAATTTCGACGCATCAACCATTACCTTCCCCGGCATATTATATCTAGAGACTAGCCTCTCGGCTGATGACCTCGTCGCAGTATGGAAAGTTCTGCGTTCCGAAATCTCTCGACTGGAAGACGACAGATGCTAATGGCATCCTGCTCGATCCCTCGCCACCGCTCTTCGGGAAATCGATACGAAATTACTTGCCAAACTGTCCGATCTCTCTGGTTTCTCTGGAGCAGTCCCTCTGTCTCCTACACCAGCATTGACAGGTGGATTCAAACGCCGCCGTACTCAGAATGCTCCCTTTCCGCATCGAGCAGATGGCTGGATTACGTTCGGCGCCCAATTGCCCAGTCTTCCACCCCTCCGCTCCCAACTACGTCAAACGATATCAGCCCCTATGGTCTCCTTGAACCCATTCCCACCCCGACAACGACATGGACCCTGCAGCATGAATCTCTATGCAAGGCTAAGTTTTGCGAGGTTCGTTGATCGATGTACAAGCCCTTCTTTACTAGGTTTCCTTTACGTAAAGTGGGCTAGTTTTAATATAGTTTTTGCGCGCTACTGTTGTACCGATGTATTTTTTTGACTTTACGGATCATGGAGAGTTACAGGAACCAAATAATGAAACAATCAGAGTTAAATTCCGGAGAGTCAACCAAGTAAATGCCCTTCAACGCAGCAGTTGACAGTCATTACTCAACAACTGGGTATTACGCCACGAAACCAATTCAGCTTTCAGAGCATAGATAAAGGAAACCCTTACTACACGCCCTCGTCTAGCCTGAGAATACTCCTTGCACTCAGAGACTCTGTAGCCCAGTTTTAGTCTGTGTTAACGTACGGCATGATTTCTAGACTTCTTCGGCAAGTAATTCGACTTAGCTACTCTCATAGTCGATATTTCTTGTTCCTACGTCTTTTTAGCATTCTCGAGTCCCTTTCGTATATTACCTCCAATGGTGAGCTTCCACTCCTTTGACTTCTTCGGTAATAACCACAGTAACCTTTTGGAAAGGCATTTTACACTGGATTTCATTCTCTGACATTGTTTTCTACATTGCTCGTTTGATGCTTCCGACTATCTCTACTGATTTCCCGTTTGGCACAGGAGCATTAGCGATAAAAATTTTCAATTGAATCCTATTCTCTCAAAAAAAACAAAGCAGTGACGTTGCAGTGAAACAAAGGGTGTTATCCGAGATGATCCTTCTCGGGAGACCAAACGGATCAAATATTTCTTTCTCGATGATTCTCAAGACCACCTCAGCATTGGTGTCCTCCACTGCAACTGCCATTGGCCATCCAATAAGATGTTCCACCCTTATAAGGATGTATTTATTTACGGAAGTGGTTTCCTTGAATGGGCCGGTAAAGTAATTGAGAAGGTTTCAAAAAGACCGAAAACTGGAAGGCTTAGCTATTCTTGTTCTTTCGGATCAAAATGAGTTTATGACAGTTTTTACTGTTTTTCACGAACTTATACACGTCTCTATGGATACTGGGCCACCAGAATCTTTTTATAAAGATTCGTTTGATTGTGTCGAGATCCCAATGCCCTAATTTATCATGAAAAGTACTCCAGATCTTTATTCTTTCTTTCAAAAGAGCTTCTAGTCGGGATCGGCTTTATTTTGTCGAAAAATTTTGTCATCAAACAATTCTGCAGCCTTTTAATTCCTGTGCACCCAATTTCTGTGTTCAAGATCAACTTTTGTCATTTCTAATCCATCAAGAAATTTAATTAGTTCCTTCAGATTTGGTTTGTACTCGTTACCGTGTGGAACTTGCTCTCGACAATTCCGACGATGTTCTTGGAAGCTTTTTCACTTGGATTCATTGGGTCTCTCAAACGGGACAGGTAATCAGCCGGCTGATTATTGCGCCCCGGTCTATACGCATTTTCAAATCGATATTATGCCAAAATGTCGAGCCATCGGGCCAAGCGGCGATGCACATCTTTCTTTTGGAATGCTGCTTAATTGCCTGGATACCAGTTATCGAAAAAATTCTGGTGATAAAAGGTAGACGCGAACCTTTTTCATTGCGAATATGACAACCAATTCTCCTTTTTGCAGACTGGTTATCTCTTTTCCGCATCATTCAGAGTACGACTTGCGAATTAAACAGGGTTCAGTCTTCCATTCTCATTTTCTTAAGACAAAATGGCACCCAGAGACCGTTCCAAGGCATCTGTTTCCACAACAAATGGTCTTGAAATCTGGATATGTGAGCACTGGAGGGACGTATAGCTTGCCTTTAAGTTCCTCAAATGCAGTTTGCATTTCTTTGCTCCAGAAAAACTTTCCGTTCTTCTTATTGCTGGCGTGTAACAGTGCTGACGTCTTGAAAAAATCTCTGATAAATATTCGGAAATATGAGGCTAGTCCTAAGAAGCTTCGAGCCTCCTTCTCTGAAGCGGACCTTGATGCCAACTTGAATTTTTTCGTTTTTTTCTGGATCAACTTTAAGTACTTCTTGATCGACCATATGACCAAGTAGTTGGCTAGATTTTTTCGCAAAAGAGCATTTGCTCGACTTAATTTTCAGGTTATAGGTCGAAATACTGTCCACCACTGCCTTGACATCCGATATGTGCTGATCCAAGTTTTTTGAAGAATATTAGCACATCATCGGTATAAACCCACAAAAATGTAAGCCCCTTGAGAACACTGTTCATCATACTTTGGAATGTAGCTGGTGCACTCATGAGACCAAAAGGCATCAATTCGAATCCGAAGGTACCGACTATGCTGTTTTCGTTACAGTTTAAATCCATCGGAATCTGCTAATAGCCAAGGTAAAGGTCTGTTAATGTGAATTATCTCCCGTCCTTCAAGTGTTCGAGGATTTTCTCCATATTTGGAGTCGTAAATCGGTCAGGTTTTATTCTTTGGTTCCATTGTAGGTAGTCGACGCAAAAGCGAAGTTTTTATCCTTCTTTGGCGCTAACACAACTGGAAAATACCATAGGGATGAAACGGGTCGAATAATATCATTTTTCAGCATACTTGTAACATTTTCTGAGATAAATTGTTCGTATTTTGGCGCTTGACATCTAGGCCTATGGTAAATTGGTTGAGTATCGGTAAGTTGGAATAGGTGAGTGACCGGTACACTTGCTTATCTCAGTCCTGAAAAGCTCGATGCAATCACTTTGGAAGATGTTTATATGTCGGATTTTTTTTGATGCAAGAGGAGGAAGTGTTGCAATTTTTCCTTGAATTTCCGCGATCTTTCGCTCTTCTTATTTTTGATCCTTACCCTACCTATTTTGAAGGACTTCTTCCCAAAGACACTAACAGAAGCAGTCCATGCGGCAGTTCAAGAAGAGATCCCTCTCGGCGACCAACGAAGCCAAGCTTTCCGGGCTCTATGGGCCTTCCCGGCGCAAAGGAATGGGTCTATTGTGCTCCGTGCCCCGGCCTCAAGACCAATACTGACGCCCGTGAGTTCTCAGTGTGGCTCCAGTACTACCTCCAAGTCCCGCTCTTCGCCCCAGACACGCCGTGCCGACGCCCAAACTGCCCTGAGGTCCCCGACTGCCACGGGGATCACCTCATGCACTGCCTGCATGGTGGGCACCGCACCCGACGACACAACCATCAAGTCGTTCTCCTCGCCCGAGACCTCCAGAAGGCAGCCCGTCATCCGGCTATCAAGCGGCGACAGGGGCTTCACCGCACAAGGCCGGATATCGAGGCAATGGGTAGCAACGGAGGAACGGACTTTTTTGACGTCACGTTCGTCAATCCTCTTGCGCCCTCCAATAGGAGAGTGCGTACTTTCAACCCACTCAACTCCCTCAACGCAGCCATCTCCGCCAAACGTAGAAGGTATGAACCACTGCTCGCGACTGCTACTAGAGGGAGGCTTGTGCTTATCCCAATATACACCCTTGGAGGCTGGCACCCAGACGCGTACGCGGTGCTAACCGATGTCGCGCGGAACGTGGCCGTTCGAGCGATGGAGACCTATGGTATGGTTAGAGCGGTGCTTATCCAAAGGCACGCCGCTGCGGCCGTCATGTCCAACGCGGCATGCCTGCTCGCCGGCATTGAGCCGGCTCTGTCAGGAAGGTCATGTAATGTACTGTAGTTTTACCCATCAGCAACGACTTATCCCACATAACGCATTAGCCGCGTGGATATAACCGACCACATCTTCCATGCATTAAAATAACCCAAAAATTCCCCCCATTTCCCCAGTACACTGCTGCTCAGTAGTTCAAAATTCTACACTACTTTTGCAAACCATCCACTTGCAGGTAGTTAACTTGTTGAATGTGGTAAAATAGCACTAGAAACAAAAGCTTATCGAGTGGTAAAAGGTGGAGCGTACTTGGAAAACTGTTACAATTACCGAAAAGTTTGGTTTGATAGACCTTCACTACTGTTTGAATTATAGGTCGGAAGAAGAAGAAGAAGAAGACTTTACCAAGCAGAAAAGGGCGGGCTAGCGGCGCTCAAAAGGGGAAAAATCTATCCGAGCCAGGAGCGGTTGAGTTGTCGTCGGTTGATCGCGACAGAAGTTCGTTGTTGTATGAGCGAACTGATAATCATGAACAAGCGATCGCGCTCGAAGGCAGGGCTACTGCCTTTCCGCAGAGCGATGTACTCACAATTCTTGACAGACCTCGTTCGGCGCCGTGACCGGCACACCTGTATATATCGAAAGCCATCGGGTGGAAGTCGATACGTAGTTCGGCGCAGAGGTGGCCATAGCGGAGAGATTTCGTGCGCTCAGATGCAGTAAGGCCAGCGAGGGGCGTGTGAATCCGCTGTTGGGTGTGAAAATTGACCAAATATTTTAATCTCTATCCCGGTGTCCTACAGTGATGCTGAATTGTGGAGCAATATTTTTATTGAGGCCCACAATTTATATTTATTATGAATCATCAAGGAATAATTTTATCTATTTTACACTGGCACTAGTGTGAAATAATTTTTATGTCCAACAATTGGGTTTTTATATTATACAAGCTATAATTGTTACATTTATGCTACCAAAATTATTATCTGGATGAATGCTTACCTGGAAAATACTGCAATAATTATTGCTGAGCCTAAATTATGTCTACCAAAATTATTGAACAGCTCACCTGATTTTTGTAGCAGGTTGACCCTGGTGTAGAGTATAAGTAGTCTAGGTTGTTAGAAATATTTTTACATCTCGGGCTATCGAAATATTCCCCTCGATCAGATATTATTAAATTTGGTTTTCTATTCATTATTCATTCTAAGTCCGATTGTGGCATTTATTTATTATTCAAGTTGGAACTATTTATTATTATTTGGATCTACCTATCCCAATTATTTTGCAGTTATGGGCCCAGATCGCCCCGAAATTCCTTCAAGGCCGAAATTTTCATGGGATCTTCGCACGGCTCCTTGGACGGATGGTAAAGGACCTCAAGAAAAATATTTTGATGCTGTTCAAAAATGGAAATCTGTTCATGATTTATTACCAGCATCAAATTCTAATAAGGTTCCTAAGGCAGTACAAGGTCTTGTCTTACAATCACAATTATTTGGACGAGCTCTTGATATTTGTAAGAAAATTCCAGACACAGAAATTCAGTCTGAAAATGGTGCATTAGCGATTGCTAACGCTATTCATAAGGTGGATCCTCTATCATCTATATCAGATACATTTCAAAAATTCTTAGATCTATTGCACACTACTCGTGGTGATAGTGAGTCTTTCAAAAATTTTGAATCACGGTTTGATGCTCAAATTGCCCGATTTCATTCATCTACTGGTACTTCGAAATTACCTGAAGCACTGGTATCATTTTTGCTCCTGGCTAATTCCAAAATTGATTCAAACCAGCGAGTATCTATTTTGGCTGCTGCTTCTCCGAAGCATGAAGAAGCCGATTTGGAAAAAGGAAAAATCCTAGAATTAATCAAATATTCAGAAATATCATCTATTATTCGTGCATGTGATAAACCAAAAAATACAAATCAAATATATGGAAATGCTCAAAAATATATCTCTTCAAGTCAATCAAATATTTCATACGGAGAAAAGAAAAATTTCAAGAAAAATAATAAGCAAAGATTATCTCCTGAAGACTTTGCTGCGCTCAAGGCAAAATCAACTTGTGACCGATGTGGAGAAATTGGCCATTGGGCCTATGAAAAAGATAAATGCAAGAGTGCTAAAAATTATCATAAAGGTTCATCATCTAGAATGGGAAATGCAGAAAATATCAAAGACAAAAATGATTCTGGTTCTGTAACATTTCATATGGTAAAAACGGTGCTTGATTCTCCGTCAAATACGTTATACCCAGGTCCGTTACTTGATGATGGAGCACCGTATAGTGGAATGGGTATTGTTGAATTACGAGCACTTTCGAAATTTATTTTACCGAATGGAATGGAATTCTTGATGAACTTCCTGAATGTATCAAGGACACGCCCTTCTGGCAATACGGAAATGGCGACCACTCAAGCGAAAAAAGAAAAATGATCGGTTCAATATTTTTATCAGCTATTTCAGACAATGGAAATCAGGTTAAAATAAGGCATCTAATAATCAGTGGATCATCTCAATGGGTTATTGGAAGAAATATCACAAGAAAATCAAATATTATTCATATGACGGACAATCGCATCGAGTTCGAGTCCGCAAATAATTCAATCGATTCTATAACATTGGTGGATCATGGTCATCATTGTTATGTACCCGGAAATATATTTATACAATCATCCGAACCTATTGAAAACTCATTTCTATCAGCAATTTGTTCCAACAATATCAATACATCAAAAAATATATCTTGGGCTGAAAAGAAGAAAATAATTAATAAGGTTCACAAACATGTATGTGGTCACTCAAATTATGATGATATAAAACTATTGTTACAAAGAAATTTTATATGGGACGATGAATGCAAAAAATATTTATCAAGCATAATTGACTCCTGCAAATTTTGTGATGTCACAAAAAAACCATCTCATCCTCGTGCAGTATCTTTAAGCTCTATATCTCGCGGATTTAATGAATTGGTTTGTGTGGATCATTTTTTTGTGGAAAACTTGGATATTTTTCACATTATGGACTCAGTTACCAGGTATTCAACTGGTTCAATAGTGCCCTCTTTAAGGATGGAAAATTGCATTGATTGTATTGAGACTCTCTGGTTAACACCATTTTGGGACCCTAACATTTAATGGGAGATCAGGCGTTTGACAATGATAATTTTAGAAGCTATCTTGAGGAAAGAGGAATTTCGTTTTGTCCTATTGGTTCCCGCCGCCATAAAAAAATTATATTGAGTCAAAACATAAAATATTGAGAGACATTTATATCCGTTTAAAAATATCCGATTCTTCTGCAAGTAATACGGTTCGTATTGCTCGAATGTTTCAAATATCGAATGATTTATATGGAAATGATGTTGTTTCTTCATACGAGCTTGCCACTGGTCACACTCGACCCATCGATAATTCTGGTCCTCGAAGTCTACCAAATGATTTAAGAGAAGCTCATAATGAGCTAATAGCCAAGAGGAAATTAAATCTTATTCTAAAATCAAAGTCTGTGACCGATATTCCAATTAATGTTGGCGATATTGTGGAAATTTTTATTCATCTACCAAATCAGAAAAAGGATCTTGGTCATCGCCCAAACCAGTATTGAAATTCGACAAAAAATCTCTTATCGTCACAGTACCTGGATCCAATGGAAAATTTATACATGCTGCAATTGAAGATGTCCGACATTCCGTTTCATCTAATGAACTAGCATACCAAATTCAAAAGGCAAATGATTTATTGAATCAGTCTATTGAATATTCTGTGGAAGATATTTCTGATGAAACAAATATTACCGAAGTGAAGAATGTGGGCGAAAACAATTTTGACGATCATTCTGATGATGGTAATTTTAACCAAATATGAATACTGATGTCGAAAAATATAATGAATCAGAAATTGATGGAAATTTATCAGAATCTAAAAACATATTATCTCTCGAACATGTTCCGATTGAATCTGAACTTAGTTCCCTGCACCCTGAAAATTTAATTCATATCCCTATTGATGAAAACGATGGAATTGATGCGCATGAAATTGAGTTGTTACCTGGAACGGAATTGAAATCATCTGAACAAAAAGATCTGAGTTTTTATCATAAAAGGTTTGGATCTAAAGAATTTTTACTTCATCAAGCATCTGGACTTCCATCTCATATTATTTCAAATGCGTACAATACGGAAGAAAATAATTTTCTCACTACGTGTTCAAAAATTCATGTTTCAAAAATTCCTCCCGACTCGAATGTAATATCCAGTCACGTTTTATACAAAATAAAAATTTTGGATGATGGAAAATATTATTGCAAGGCTCGAATTGCTCCGCATGGAAATGAGGACAAGGAGAAAAATAATTTGAGAACTGATTCGGAATCTTGTTCTCCGATGGCAATTAGAATTCTCTTATCAATTGCTACAATTTTTAAATGGAATTTATCAAAGGTTGATGTGAAGTCTGCATTTTTACAATCTGGATCAGCATTACGAGATGTTTATGTGAGACCTCCTCGGGAATGCTCCGAAAAATCCTTCTATTGGTTATTACTGTCTGCTTCATATGGGTTAGTCAACGCGAATGCAAAATGGCAAATACACTCTGATAATACTTTCTTTGACCTCGGATTGAAATCAGTCGTTTATATACCCCAATTATTTTTCATGAGTTTAAAAGGATCATTAATTCTGCTTGTTGTTAAATTGGTCGATGATATACTTATTACTGGACAAAAAAATTAAGAAGCAATTTATCCAAGATCTTGGGAAAGTATATAAGCTTGGTACAATCGTACATAGTCCTGGATCTTTTTATTTCAATGGAGTTAAAATCATGCAGTTTGATGACTATAAAATTAATGTCTCAGCTGATGAAAGCTAAATGGACTGGAACCCCATTCAATATCAAGAAATCGTCGAAAACAACCTGATGAAGAAATGAACTCATTTGAAAACTTTGCTTTTAATTCGTTAAACGGATCAATTGTCTATTTGGGTATGGTTGCATCTCCAGTGTCTGCCTTTACAGCAAGTTATTTACAACAGAAAAGGTCAAATCCATTGGTTCGTGATTTATCTATCCAATCTTCTATGCTTCGGAATTTAAAATCTTTTGGTTCTACAAGCACGTATCGGCGCCCGGAAGTTTCTGGAAATTTCAATTTATCAGTTGTTGTTTTTTTGATGCAGGAAAACCAGCCGGATCGACAAATGCGCAACTTGGATGTATTGGTGGGTTGCTAATTGGCTCCTTAAATTGTAATTCAATATTTCATACAATTTATTGGCATTCACATCTATCTCGGCGTCCTGTTAAATCTATTGCATCTGGTGAAATATTGGCTGCTGGTGAAGCTATCGAGGAAGGAAAAATTATTGCAGCAGCATACAGTACACTTCTAAATATCAATATTCCTCTTCATGTTGCTGTTGATTCAAAAGATCTATTCAGCTCTCTATCTACTTGTCGTGTGCCTGAAGATAAATCTATTAGAGCGGATGTTCAATTAATTCGATATAATTTCGAAACGAACAAAATCAAGAAAATGCTATGGATACCTGGTTCAATTAATCCTTCCGACCCGCTCACAAAAAAGGACAGTCCTGTATCTGACATGCTCAAGCTCCTTTTATTTGATGGATCTATACCTATGGATATGAGTAATATTTTATCTCGGGATTCATCTCAGTCAACAGGATAAATTTAGTTCAATATTTCAAAGGGGAAGTAGTGTGAAAATTGACCAAATATTTTAATCTCTATCCCGGTGTCCTACAGTGATGCTGAATTGTGGAGCAATATTTTTATTGAGGCCCACAATTTATATTTATTATGAATCATCAAGGAATAATTTTATCTATTTTACACTGGCACTAGCTGGTGAAATAATTTTTATGTCCTACAGTTGGGTTTTTATATTATACAGGCTATAATTATTACATTTATGCTACCAACAAATTATTATCTGGATGATGCTTACCTGGAAAATACTGCAATAATTATTGCTGCCTAAATTATGTCTACCAAATTATTGAACGCTCACCTGATTTTTGTAGCAGGTTCACCCTGGTGTAGAGTATAAATAGTCTAGGTTGTTAGAAATATTTTTACATCCTCGGGCTATCGAAATATTCCCCTCGATCAGATATTATTAAATTTGGTTTTCTATTCATTATTCATTCTAAGTCCGATTGTGGCATTATTTATTTATTCAAGTTTGAACTATTTATTCTTATTTGGATCTACCTATCCCAATATTTGCATGGGCGATGGAGCGGATGGGCTGATGACAGTGACGTGTAGCCCTGGGGGACGGAGAGAACTGGACATCCTCAATGTTGATGTCGAGGCGGCGGCGGGAGTTGGAGGGTCGGCAAGTCTTGCGGGAAGGTCCATTCCCGGACAGGGCGAATCCCAGTTGATAAGCGTGATACCTCGGAAATGAGGCTAGCACAAAAAATTGAAGAAAAGATTTTACATAGCTAGTATTCAACAGTAACGATTTGTACATTTCTTTGACCATCCGTTCATGTTTGATATGACATTCAATTTGCAACTCGAAATGGGTTCCAGCCAATCCATACATCTCAATAAAGAAACTCCCTTTTTTCCACCCCCTTACAAAAAAATTACCCCTAAAATTTGCTCTCGTATGGGGGTCCCGATTCCACCACTGCGCTCTATTCAAGGGGGGAATGTTTGGGTGTTTTAATTTTGGAAGATATATCCGATCTATTCCATAGTTTTCCAGACACCCACAGTCGACGCAAAAAGGTATGCATACAAAGTAATCGGGAAGGAACTACGCTCACTAAAAGGCTACCTTCAGGCAAGCCATCAAGCATGCAGCATTGGACATGACGTCTGCTGCAGCGTGGCTTTGCATCAAACCTCCCCAAACCTTTTCTTCCTACCTCTCCATTGCTCTCACTCTGTCCGGAGCCGCTGCAGCAGACCTCTCCAAACGTTAGAGCCATTAGTACTACGAATAAGTTTGGTTTTCCTACGATATCGTGCTTATTTCAATGGACATATACATATACGGCGCCATCGGGTCCGGAGGCTTTCAGGCTTTAATTTATTACAACACATTGCCATTTACGACTTTAGGCACCCTGAAATCCCTTCTCATCAAAGTTTTAACGATTCCGTTGCCCACTTCATCCTTTACCTGCACGGCATGCAAGCCTGTCAGGTTCTTTCCCGGCTTCTTCCCTATTATTTTCCATCGTATTTCTCCTCAACACATCCAAGTGCTTGTTACCATCGCTGCAAATATTCACCTTTCATTACAGGGGTGATAGCCCGTATGGATAAGAGGGAAAAGTAAATATATAGGAGGGGATACAGAAATCGGCTTGGATGCGGTTATAGATAATAATCACCAGTGGGTTTAGTCACACGAAATCTAGGATTTGAATAAATGTTTGTCAGGTACCAATTGTAAATATATGTATGCGCAAAGAAAGTTATTTTCAAGCAAGGAGGGGGAGAACTACGTAGAAGAGCGACACATCACGAATTTGCGAACAGTTGCAGCACTTCCCCTCCAGTTACTCGAAGGAAAAATCGGTTGTATTGACATCTCCCAAAGCCATTGCAAATTTCCTCATTAAAATGAAGCGGTATTCTAGTTCATCAATTCTTGCAACTGATGATCATCAACTAAACAACCATCGGCCTAGACAGCAATACCAAAAATATGACAAACTTGTTTCGAAGAAAGTTATAAATATGCTTGAAAATTGAATCACTTCTCCCAATTGTCAATCAATACGTTCATTTCGAGAACTTTTAATCATTCCAAGTAAGCTGGAAATTCTCGCTGACTTCAAGGTTGGGACAGCTCTCACATCAATTGACCTGTTGAAAGGCTGTACCCAAGCGTACCTTTAAATTTCAAATACGTCCTTGTATTAACTTATGCGGCTAATTTTGTATCAGTTGCTTACTCTGACTCCGTTATCGACACCTTCAAAAATTTTTTGACATTCCGCAGTACTCCAACGAACTTCATCTTGAGAAACGGTCCATCTCGCCATATTTTGTTGGTTTAACGTTATCTAACGTTGAAGTCCGCCCAGAGAGGCAAATTTCTTTTTCATTTCTGCCATTTAGTAACTGGCGAAAAGGTTTAGTCCTCAATCACCACCGAGCTCTTTGCGACGAAACTTAATCGCCTTTTCCGGTCTTTCCTCGACTCCGATGGGGATTTCCTGCTTTTCGTCTCTCACCCGACCTCCAGTTCTGGATTGTTTTCTCCCTGTCGTCCTAAAAACGGTAAGGGCCTTTCCTTCCAATCTAAGAACATCGCCATGACCCAATGGCTCAGTATTACTGTCTTTTCCGGGTACAATACACTGTCAAATAGGTTCCCAGAGGTCCAATGAACCTGCTACAATCCTCGCCCTGTACTTCATTCACGCTCTTATTTGCGAATATGAGAACGAGAAAATCCGTCCGCACAGTTTCCTAGTCAATCCATCCAGCTGATTTGGAAAAAGTTATCATTTCGGCCCTCTCTGAATTTTGGCCTCCCCCAGGACCTTTCATCTCAGACTCTCTTTCCGCTGTCATCTTAGACCTCCGAATTTACTTGTACATCCCAAGTAATTATGGTCTCCATGAACATCATGTATATATAAATGTCACACTGGCACATATAAACGCCGGGTTGTAGGAACCTCAGGGCTATGGGTTTGTGGTGCAGCTGCTCCCATCGCAGGAAGTGCAAAATATGTGCGGTATGGCGACGTCTCCCATCATCAAAATATCATTCTCCTTCCTGTCAGATTTTTACTCCTACTATAGGAATTGGGAAAATATTTTTATCTACATCCGCGTGTCAAAAAGTGATTCTAAACTGTGAAGTAACATATTTATTCTTTCCTACATATTTACAATTATTGTGAATCATCGAAGAAAAAATTATACATTTTTGAGGCTTTGTCACACTTAGTTTGGAGTGAAATCATCTTTATGCTGATTGGTTGCTTTGCATATCCTGCAGACCATAATTATGGGATTAATGTGTCCACCCAAATTGTTTTGTCGATGATGGCTTGTCTGAAAACAGTTCATTGACATTTTTTGGGCGCAATTTTTTCCACAAAATCTAATATACTCTTTGCCTGAGTTTTTGTAGTACATATTTTCAATTAAGGAGTGCAAGTAAAGTACTTTCCTCTCGTTGGAAATATGTCTAGAAGCTTAGCGCAATCGAAACATACCCATCGATAATTATCCAATGCATGTGCATACCTCGGCAATGACCAACCTGTCCAAGACAGTCTCATGGAATAAAGTCGACTTTTAGAAAGTAAGTATTCCAGAATTAATCAAATATACAGAAGTATCATCAATTTCCCTGAGAAAAACACCCAAAGCGATCTAAAACTATGGACATTCGCAAAAAATTTATATTCAAATAAGCCAAGTATTTTACATGGACGAAAAAAAGTTCACATAAAATAAAAGCAGAGATTTACCCTTTGTAAATCGCTCCACTATGTCCAAAAAAGAAATTCCATCATGCGCAGAAATTGGATATTTGGTCCATCTATAAAGATGGAGAGTGTACAAATATCAAAGGCAGAAGTAAACATTGTTATATAACATTTCACATACCTGAAACATTACTTGATTTTCTAACAAAAGAGGTTTTTCTAGACCACTTATCCCACGATAGATCACCGCACAATTAAGTCGGTATTTTTGAATTAGGGGTTTTATTTACGACTACGGGTACTTTCAAATCTTATTCTGCTGAATTGAAATGGAATTTTGGATGATCTTACTTCAAGTATCAAAAAGCTCCATTCAGTAATTAATTGAATGAAACCTATCCGATTTGGGAAGAAAAATGCTTGGCTAAATATTTATAGTAGTTATTTCAAATAATGGTAGTAAACTCCGTATGGAGAATATTTGAATATTTGGAAATCACATTCAAATTATTTGAAGAAATTTTACAAGCCGATCTTATATTATTCATGTAACGGACAATCGTGTTGAGTTCAAGTTCGAAAAAGACTCAATCATTTATCTGAAATTGACTTAGTATGTTCATATTTATAATGCTCCGGGAAATAAATTTATACATTCCGTTACCTTTGCTTTCCTCAATTTTTCCCTTGTGTTCAGAATTTCTAGTAGTTATGCTCATCTTCAAAGTGGCTGATGAAATTCTTATAACTGGTCTGAATATGATTGTACACAAATCCATTCAAGAACACAGAGAAATATTTGTGCTTGGTATTTCCGTACATACCAATAAATCTTTCGATTTCAATAGAGTTAAAATTATGTAGTTTAATTATTTTAAAATTAGCACAACAGCTTGAAAATAGTTAATTGGTCTGGATACCCACAGAAAATGAAGGAAAAGACACAAAAATCGGCATGAAGGAATTAAATCTTCGGAATTTTTCTCCTTTCATTCCTTGCCTGGTGTCATCAGTAATTGAAGTATGGGTACCTTTCTAGCAGCTATTCTCAAAGAAGCTAACTACCAGCAGAAAAGACGTTATCACTTTGTTCTTAATCTATCTGTTCATTATCGGATTCTACGAAAATAAAAATCCATTTGATCTACCGGCACATATTGATGCTTCCGGAAATTTTTTTATACATCAATTGCTTCTTTTTGTGGGTTGCAAAAAAAGCTAGATCATATTATGGGAAGTAAGGTCGTATGTTAGATTCTCTAACTATATCTTAAACCTTTTATTGTATATTACATCTTATCGGAATCGATGTTTATCTTGGCTTCCTGTGAAATTTATTTCATGTAGTAAAATACTAGACACTAATGAATCGTTTGCAGATGAAAAAAACTATTGACAGAGCATAAGTACACTTTTCAACAGTAGTATCCCTCTATATGTTGCGGTCTATTGAAAGGATCTATTTTGCTCTAGATTTTTCTATACTTACTTTTCTTGAAGAAAACTATATATAATCTTTGGTCCAATTTATAAGATAAAACTATGAATTGAATAAAAGTGAGTAAAAGATATGGACGTCCGGCTCGATTTACCTGTATTATTCATTCAGAAGGCAAGATAGTCTTATATCTGATTATTTATAGCTCTTTTTAGTTGATGAATCTATCTATACCTACTGATTTGAGCAATACTTTGTCTTGCAGCTTGACTTTTCCAATAGGTTCATTAGGTTCAATTCTTCAAACCGTAATTATTTAGTTGAAAAATATATTAATCTCTATCCTAGCTTCCTACAATGATATTGATTTCTGAATCATTGTTTTGATTTCATGCACATGATTTAATATTGTTGTGAGTCATAATAATAATTTAATCTTGTTTAACTGGTCTTATTTATACTGTATTCAAAGTTAAATAATTTTCTATTGTTTTTGGTTTCTTTTTATAGCCAAAATATCATATATATTTGTATATGTATTACTTGGAAATGATGATAGCGTGCGTTGAAAAAAATTCAGAAACTATTTTCGAGCTTGAATTGTGCTACAAAAACTGTTGCAGTTTTTACCTGCATTTTAGAATAATTTTTAATTTTTTCTACATTTTACACAGCCTCGGGCCACCAAAGAACTTGAGATTCACCATTTGTTGATATTTTTCTTGTTTTAGTTTTTATTTCTAGGATTTTTCGGGAAAAGTACTATTTACTCAAATGGAAGCATTTAATATTTGGACCTAGCTATGTAAAAAATATCTCATCTATGAAAAATAAAATCGCAATTGATGTGGTTGGCGGAAAGTAGGAAAGTAATATTGAAAAAGCTCAGCTTCGCATTCTGAATTTGGTAAATCTTCATTTTTTGTAGAGTTTCAAGCTCGCATTGATTGCCCAAAAGAGGTTCGAAGGCAATTTATCCTCTCCAAAAATTAATATAGTGGTCTTCCTTTTTTTGAAAAAGTCTGCTCAGTGGTTTTCAGTCATTTTGATACGTAGCTTCATCTTTTTTCTGTAGCGATGTCTAAATCTTTATCGCATCTATTACAGTTTTTTGTGGATTTTAGGCAGAAGGTCGATGTTTCTTTAGTCTAATTCCCGTCCTGGGACTGATTTCCGCGCTAAGTGATAAATAACAGGATTGAAACTTTCATCTTTTTCTCTGGGATGAATGAAGAATCCGGGCTAAAGTTTGGTACTTGCTGTCCCACTCAGCACTTTCGTATCTTTTGGTGGTGTTTTAGTTTCCGGAATATTTTTATTCCGTTTTGACGCTTTCGTTCGATAGAAAAAGAGATGACAACAAGTTGAGGACTTTCAAATACGACCGGTTTCTGTTGCTTACTTATAGCTGCATACCGGTGGATATGTAGAAGATTGAAGTACTTTATAGAATCAGCCCCATAGCTATAATGAGTCACTATTTGGCGTTTTTCGCTTTTACTTGACGTTCATAGCCTCCTAGGCAATCATAAATTCAGATGGAGCGACAAATCAATATGGAAAGATCAGGCAAAAGCAGTACAGGGCTGATGAAAAGCGATAAAGAGGAAAACAGGGCTACGTAAAATTTTTCAAGCCCGCAACAGCAGAAAATGAGAATAGTGTCAAAAGCCTAGGAATCTGTAATGCTCATACTAATAAATTTTACCTTGAATTTAGTGCATATGTGAAATTTGAAAATCTCTGTTCTGAAATACGCTCGGGTGATAAAATGGCGTATTTATGTGCAATTGGAGTTAATATATAGTCACTGAACGCATCAAATGCATTGTCAACTTCGGATCTTCCATCTTATCCACACTTGTTGGAAAATGTGAAAAATTTCACCATCAACCTCTGGGATATTATAATGTAGTATCATTGAGTTTTAATCCTTTTGGGACATTTCTTAAGGTGGTCTATTTTAATGTACGTGCCGGAATATGGTCGGACAACGATGGCTTTAATCATTCATTTAAGAAAAATCATGTCCGTTATACCTCAAATGGAAGGAGAAATGCAACATCATTGTCGTGGTTTTTTCGCCTATAAATCATCTGAATTTACTGGACACGTGGGCAGTTTGTGCATGAATTAGATTTCAGTTACCAGAAGTAAAAAATATAATGCATAAATGATGAAACTTTTGTGTTTCGCTTCAGCGTTAAGATGCTCTACCAAAAAACACACAACAGGATCAAAATTGAGGCAGTTAATCTCACCCTTCTGTTCCTCGAAGACCTACTTCAAGGTGCCAGAAACCAATGAACAAAGGTAAAACCTCGCAAAAAAAGAACAAA
Organism: Kappaphycus alvarezii; assembly: GCA_002205965.3. NCBI lineage: Eukaryota > Rhodophyta > Florideophyceae > Gigartinales > Solieriaceae > Kappaphycus > Kappaphycus alvarezii. The sequence goes on from NADL03000238.1 coordinate 61,011, forward strand.
AGACAAAAAAGACTTCTTTTACAATTTTGGATTTACTTCTTGCGACTGATCGCGGTAGACTTTCTGCGCAATCTTTCAATCGGCGGCACTTCAAACAGATATTCCATTATTGAAGGATTTTTCTTCTACAGTGTTAGCTACCTAACAAATCCCCTCTCAAGTACGGTGAAAGGCAGCAAGTACTTCGAATAGATGATCAGAAAGTGCATGCCAATTCTTATTGGAGGCGTCTCAGACCCTGAAATTTTCCAAAAACTACAACTTCCAATGAAAAATGTAGCAAGAGAGGAAAGAGAAATGTGGGAGTAGGCCAACTATGGGCGCACGATATCACAGCCCGCCTCTTTCATGACCGCTTGCACCTGATATGTACGCCTCACTTACTTGGATAGATCTGATATATTATCCAAAGATTAAACTCCCAAATCTTCCTCCTCACTTTATTTGCAGTAGTCACTGCCAGTTCTGATCAGGTATAGAGGGATGGGTTCCATCAATTGTAATTACCCTGCTCGGATCTGGCCTGGATCTAGGCCATCTCTATATCTAGAAGTATAACTCTATTTCTCTGAAGCAGGGGCACAGGTCGTCGGCAGATTGTCAAAATTTGAGTTGTATCCTAACCTTGTGGAATTAAGTCCCAAATATTTTTGATGCCTGTTTCAGACTATATATGCTCTTCAACAATCTCCACACCTTCACTTTCCATTAGAAAAAATAAAATAGCTTCAAAGTTCAACGGTTACCGTGAGCCGCTCTAAATATATGTCTTTCTCAAGTTCACTATTTAAGAAGGCTGCTTTGATGTCAATTTGCTCAATCTCCATATCTTCTACGGCAGCCAACGCTAATAAAAATCTTACAGTGGTGAATTTGATTCCTGGGGTGATTACTAACGCCACATATTCTGAGTATCCCTTCGCTACTCCTCTTATCTTATGTCTTACAATACTTTCATTTTCATCTTTCTTTAAAACGAAGACCCATTCAGCACAACCAGGTTTCTTATTTTTAGTCAATTCAGTCATTTAAAAAATTTTATATTCAACGAAATATTCCATTTCCATCTTAATCGCCTCGACCCAATCCTTGGTGTAGGAAGTACTTAATGATTCATACATATTTGACCGTGCCTTTTGATCTGAATTCTTATGAAATTCCTCTTTACCAGGTACACGGGCATGCTGCCATATGTCAATCCGTCAGGCTGTCTCAATTTTTGCCTCGGACGAGCTATGTGTGTTAACAAATTTTGATTATCACTCACGAGTTCTTCTATATCAATATATGGATCCGGATCAGTGGATCCGATCTCTTCTTTTGTAGCGTTTTCTTTCATCCATTGAACAGATTTCATCCTCACCCTTCTCCTCAAAATAGAGGGTTACATTAGGAATTGCTGATGGACTCATATCTTCCAAAAAAATTACACCTCTTGATATAATTACTTTCCTATCATCTGGTATACAAATTATACATGAATTATCTGCAGGCATAGCCTATATGGATTCCATCCCATCCACTAACATCGAGTTTACCTCTTATATATGGCTTGGGTTTCTTGACCTTTACTTTAAACCCAATGATAATTACATTGCAGACGTCCAGTTTTATGCCATGTACAATCTCATGCGGTTTCTCTCGTCCCAATGATCATGTTTCGATTTGAAAGTGTCTTTTTCCCTATGTAGTGGTACGTAATGCTTCTGCCCATAAAAACTCACAACACTCCAATTTTTTGATGATTTCAGCTCTGAAAAATTATCCCAGCCCCTTCAACAAGGGTTCGATTGGCTCTACCGTTTGAATGGGGAGAGTACGAGGGTTTCCTTATGCGTGATCCCTCCCTTACTAAGCATAGTTTCCAATTCCGTAGACATGTACTCCAGCTCCATCCGTACGGCCGAATTTAAACCTTTTCTTACTTATTTTCTGAGACATATTGACTATTGACTCACGACCTTGGCGCTTCCGACCGTTCTCGTAATAATGTTGCCCAAGATACCCCACTGGCGTCATCCAGGAATCTTTAAACGTATCTAGATCTACTAAGTGGTGCAACTCGAGTTGGACCCATAATATCAAAGAAAATTAATTCTAAGATTTCTCTTGGTTTTTTATCACGAAGAGGATGCGGGACTTCAGTTTGATTCCCATCAAAACATCCTTGAAATACTCGCCATTTACCTTACTGCTCTCGTACTTATCGAGGCTTTCAACAACATTATGACGTATTATTTGTTCTATTGTCTTCGTGTTCATATGACACAATCTTTTGCAAATCAAACTTAGTCTTTTATCAATACCTCCATTAAACATTGCCACCTCATTTTTAAGGCGACTGTCCTGTCAGCTGACAAATCCCATGCCCTTCAATACTTCCAATCATTACAGTATTAAAACCCTTCTAACGATCATCTCAGTAGAACTTCCTGAGTATCCAACACTTATGCCAGCTTTTTGAGCCAGTGTCTATGACACTAAGCTGTTCTAATATCTGGCATATATGCAAAACGATTGAACCGAATTTTTTCCATTCACCATACATGTATGTCTTAGATATGCTCTCCATGACTTCTTACTTTTAGGGCTCCTTCCTCTAATACTGAGTTTACGTATATTGGTGTCCTCCTCAGCTTCCCAATCAAATAGTTCATCACGTTGATTGGTCATATGTTTGGTAGCAAAGCTATCCAAACGCCATTTAGCGCCCATGTCACCAATTCCAGTTCCAAAGACGACGCAAGCTTTTCCGCTTTTGCTAGCAGCGGAATATTTTTCATTATCCCTCTCTGCTTTCGTATCCAAACGAAGAATTTTTTCACTTATCTCAGGGGTTGTCTTAAATTCGTGTTAGTAATTCTCCGACTCTGGATTTACATAGCACTTGTAAACGGATGGCCTTTCTTTCACAGCCGTGACAGTTCCCCGTTAAACTGCCTTCTCTTCTTACGACTCTTTAGAGTATAAACAGCTAAGTATTTATCTCTGTTACCTCTCTCTCTTTGGGAAATTTCTTCTTTTCTAACTTCCAGTCTAGAGATAATTTCCTCGAAAGATAAACTCGTAGAGGAACACCGAAGCACAATTCTTGGTCTCATTCATGTTTTTTCCTAATCCTTAGAAAAGCGCAAATTTTTTTTCGTCTGACTCAAATTTTAAAATTTCTAAACGCAAGATCATTCTCAATTTCACATATTTCTTCTACGAGTGACCTTATCGACTGATTCTCTCTCATACGCAGTCTGAACAACTTTGATCTCGAAGTATACTGACTCCCTGCAGACTTACTCGTTACATGATTCCAAGAGTATCTCACACGTCTTTAGGACTACCCTACTGTGCCAACGATTGCAGGAGCATAGAGTTGACGTTCGGTAAAATTTCGGCTAAGCACCGTTCCTGTAGCCTGTGCTCTTTCTTTTTCTTAAACCTTTCCTCAGCGGAATCATCTTCTTTAATCTTCGTATCAAAATCCGGCACAAACGTGATAAAACGCCACAAATCTCGGGCTTCTAATACTAAAAGTAACTGCAACGCCCAGACGGAGTAGTTCTTCTCAGTTAATTTCTCAGTTTTATACTTGATATTATTCATCAAAATATCTGGGTCCATAAACTATGAGGGTTTTGATAGGGTTTGAACGAAAACTAGCGGTAAGTCCAGAAACGAAACTTACGAAGGCCTAGGAGCTAGTCTTGGTCGTGTATAACTTAGATGTCAAGCTAAGTAATTCGTGCTCGTTAACAATTTGTGTCGTTATTTTTGACAATTAAGCCCCCATATGTACTACTCTCAACTGATATTTCAGATTCCTAACAATAAATTATCAAGCATTAATTAAGCGATGCATACGTGGGGTGAATAGTACTTTGCTAATTATTCAATGCATGTGCATACATTTGCAATGACCAGCCATTAGAAAACAATACAGTTCTTTGCTAAATCTAACACTTTACAACTCTCAAGATTTCCCATTCCGTTCCTTTACTATTTGAAAGATATCATTGGGCTGGTATCCTATCAATGTGTCAAACAGTGGAGTTAAACGTCCCATGGAATATCCGAAACATATTTACGATATTTACTTGAATTCACATGCAACAGCGATGATTTCCACCATCTACCACTCCTCCTCCCCCACGAAGTCCAGCTCCTCTAGGTCGACAATTTCATGTATGTCGTTGTCCCTGTCCTCAGAATGAAAGTCAGGGCATTCAATACAGCGAGCAGGCACCGTGCGCAGGGTGGTAACTCTACGTACTGTCCGATGTCAAAGAAGTGGCACGATTGGTCACCAGTCGAGCTATGGACTATTATTATTCTAGGATAGTGGTCATTCTTCTTCGACATAAGACCCCAATTATGGACACTTTCAAAGCCAGTTGCTTGTTAAATTGGCCGTGAGTTACGATTCAGGTCATTTAAATGCTCAGTTATCCATTCTGTTGATACTACAACATGGTTTGAACGGAAGTTTATAGGAATCCAAGCCACTCACACTTATTCAACCCCATTTGCTTCCTGTCCGAGAATACTACTCCATGTGGGTGGAGCAACGCCCTTGCAGCACTTTTAGAATAATTTTGCACCCAATTACTTCCATGAGAGTTGAACGAAAGGTACTCAAGAGTTACAATAATCATCGAAAATGTGAAAGAAGGACAACGGAGAAAGCTCGTAAGCCGCTTCATTTGACAGTGCACTTTTTCATGACATCTGCCGTTCGAAAACGGAAATAGTATTCTGTATATGATTTTCAATAAAGAAATACACTCCTTTCTAAAAGATAATGAGGTTGCAAGTGAAGGAAACACACAGCACACTTTTCATGGTTAATGACCTTGGGATAGGAGCCATTTCAGGTTTCTACAGTAAAGCACCCAGACGTCCCCGTTGTCATAATTAGAGTACAAATTCGTAGAACTACGGACCTTTGCACCACTCGCACTGACCCAACCACACGACTTGCGAATAATTTTGTTTGTCGCAGACCTCTTCAAGGACGCCCACCACCCTGTCCTCGAGCTCCCAAAGCCCTGACATGCAGTTCGCGCGGCGCATGGAAAGAACGGAAGCACGGACTATTTTGACGTAAACTTCATCCATCCCTTGACCCCCGTCCAACTCCCGTCCCTGAGTAGATGCCCACTCAAGCCCCTTAACCGTGCTAGCCTTGGTATACTCACTTGCTTTGTCGAGTTGATTCGTTCCAAGGTCCTGGGCATCGCTTCATTGACCTTCCACTCTCCACGTTGGGGGCTGACACCGCACCGCTCGCGACGTCGACATCTAGGTTGGGACTAAAATTGCCGCACGGGCAGCTCTTCCGATTTCCAGTGTGCGGAAAACATTGTGCGCTCGTCATGCGGCGAGACTGGTCCAGAATAATTGCCATTTTTTTCGGAAGGAGTTTGAGCGACACTTCAGGCAAAAACTTGAAAGTTTCTATATACAAGAGAACCTCTGTTCTCAGGGTATGTAAATGGCTACCCTACGTACTCCTCTTCTTCGATTGCTCTTATCGGAAAAATCAAGAAAACCACCCCATTTAACCCCACATTCCCTCAATACCCTTTAAAATGAAAAATAATGGAGAGCATTGAGGTAAAATTGCTGTCCACCGTGTAAGGCACAGATTTATTATGTCTATTGCATTGTAACAAGTAGTTAAATTAAGTGAGACAATGAATTGTCTGACACCTCATGAGACAATTCGTCAGTGTCACGTAATCAATTCAAATGAGTCACACGTTCGTGCGTTTACATAAAGTTGTATGTTGTTGTACGCATTTGTGGTGGAATATGGGAATATTTTTTGTGTAGTATTGGGATCTATATGTTTGTTCAATCTTATTTGCGCTGAAAGCAGACCCTTGGGGCTGACTGAATAAAGTTTGGTCAGAATGCCTGCAAGTGCACACTGCTATACAGGCATGCTTGTGAGCTGTACAAGAGATCCAGGAAAGATATTGTATCAAAAAAATAAAGTTTTCACAACACAAAACAAGCTTCTTTCTCTCAGCTTAACCAACGTTGGTAGCATCGCTGACCGAAAGCTTTGGCAACCCTACTGTTTATTCTGTTTTTATTTTCAGGGTTTTCTGTTTTCTGGCTATGGAAATCGTCAATATGAGTGAGGACGAGAACAAGAGACTCCCGAGATTTACCGCGAGGTTAGGGCATGAATTCACGTCGTAGTCGATGAGGCTCAATGTTTTATTGAAATCTCGGAATCTGCCCTTTACAGTAACATTAGATCTATTTGAGGGCAAGAATGATGCTGAAAAGAATGATTCTGTCAAGTATATGCTGTCAAATTCACGGATATAGTTGATGAAGTGCCTTAGGGATAAGACACTCAGGACAATCGCAGGTGAGAAGCGCAATCTGCTTAAGATTTGACCAAAGTGGAAGGAAAATTATGCTACAGTGAACACCGCCACAACGGCTCAGCTACTGACAGAACTTTATCACTGTCGCTTTGTTGGAAGCATGAATATTTTGGAATATATCGAGAGGATTGAGTCGCTGTTTAACAGATTGGAGAGGATGGGGAACAAGTTCAATGAATCAATGTAGGTGGATACCCTAATAGCAAGCTTCGGTAGCACATCTCAGTCACCATATAGCGCAGTTATAAGTTCGCTTCAGACGATTTCTGATGTTGACCTGACCTGAAAAAGGCCACATCGAGATTGTTGAAAGAGTACAGCACACGTAAGGCAAAATCTCCCGGAGAAACACCAAGCAATCGAAGCCGCTCCGCAGAGGCTGCTTTGAACGCAAATTCAGCTAACTTGTGTTATAATTGCAACCGCCCTGGTCACTTTAAAAAGAATTACCCTATTATGAGGAGTAATAGCCGTAAAAGGTATCAAGAGGTCTGTCATGGTGTAGAGAAAGTAACATGGCTGAATAAGATAGAGAAGCCTATGAATTTCAAAGTCCGCAAGGCATTACCAAAAACTTTACTAATTGACTCCCGCGACAGTGCTCACATGATTTATGACCAAGATTTGTTTTCATCCATGAAAGCATGTATTTTCGGACAGGGTCAATGGTAAATGGTTCCAAAATTGCGGCGAAAAGTTCAGGGTCCCTTTTTCTCCATGTAACACTGGCAAACAAAAGAAAATACACGTTGAACTGAGGAATGTTCTATTCGCCCCATCCATGGACTTTAATCTTGTGTCAGTGCGTAAACTCACTGCTGATGAATATGATGTTAGTTTTACTGGTGGAAAATGTTTGATCAGCAGAAATGGTACTCATTTATGCAATGCGAAACTTAAGGATGAACTGTATAAAGAGAAGGCTTACACCTTGATTTAATCATTGGCGCTCGTCGCAAGAGAAGTGTCCCAAGATTACGCAAAAGGAGTAGAGCTCTGGCACAGGAAGCTAGGTCACAGTAACATCACTACCATTGAGCAAATGGGAAAGCATGAGGCGGTTAATGGATTAGACTTAAACGAGAAACCCCTTAAGCAGATGAAGTGCCCCTCGTGTGCAATGGGGAAGCAGTCAAGGCTAATCTTCAGGGCTCGCACTGTGGTTCCAAAGAAACCAAGGGAGTTAATATTTACTGATATTTTGAGATCCTCTCCCTGTGCCTAGCATAGGTGGCAATAGATATTTTGTCACATTTTTAGATGGACAATCTATTTATAAGGAGTTTTCTGTGATGACGAATAGATAAGGGGTTGTATATTGGTTCCTGATGATACTGGCTCTGTTGAAAAGAGTGTTTGATGGTAAGGTGAAGTTGCTATATTCAGATAATGAGTGCGATAATGTCAACCTCCAAGGTTTATTACAAAAATATGGTATCAGTTTGGAATATTACGGTCCCTATACTTCGCAACAGAACGGTGTCGCGGAGCGACTAAACAGGGCCTTGATGGAAAATGTGCGTACTATGCTGATTCAATCAGGATTTACAGGCCGGATGGCCTAGGAGCTGCAAAAAAATAAGAAATATAGCTGGGGCGAAGAAACTAGACGGCAAAACACGGGGATAAATTATGACAGGTGACCGTCCCGACGTATGTGATCTACGTGTTTTCGGTTGTGAGGTCTCGATATTGGGCGGAAGTAGCAAGAATGATAAGCTTGATCAAAGGACCAGGAGGGGTATTCTACTGAGATTATTATCCCATATGGACTACCGCTTCTGGTAAATTGAAGAGAAACGAATTGTCCGTGTGAGACATGCCAAATTTAATGAGAGTTTATTTTCAGAAAGAAAACAAAATGATAGGGGCGCATTACAAACGTGTGATGCAATGGATAAGTTCAGTCAACCTATCGAATTTTACGATACACTCGGAGACGATAACACAGAGAATATGGTACCATATGTGGATATGGATGAAGAGATCCATGAAAGTGATGTATCGAGCTATGAGGGCAACAGTTCAAACCATACATATCCATCATGTGAGGAAATTGAGGCAATATTGACTTATTATCCCGCCGTGGCACAAAAAATTGAAATTAATCATCCCGCGAATGAGCATGGGCTGATTGTGCGAAGCAACAATAAAAATAAAAAGAATGTTGCAGAGGCACTTCAAAGACCGGATCGAGGTTTTTTGAAGGATGTTATAAATAAAGGGTTGTGTAGCATAAGAGACAGAAGAACCTGGAAGACTGAAAAGATACCTCGGGAAGCCAAGGTCCTCGAATATAAATGGTCTTTAACCATAAACGGAGGGCAGACGTCTCAAAAGACAAGTACAAAACTCTTCTTGTACTGTGAGGACTTATGAAGGGACAGGTTAGCGATGTCTATGCACTTGTATTACATTTTTCCACTATTCGTCTATTGATGGAATACATTCCGAATGGGGCTTATGTACATCATGTTGATGTGAAATATGCTTTTTGCATAGTCGCCTAGAGGAGGAGAATAATATAAACGTTCAGCCACCAACTGTAATTGACCTTAAATTGTAGCCTGAGCATAGTCCTAAACTAATGAAGGCTCTTTACTGTTTAAGGAAAGCGACAAGACTATGGCTAAACTCGTTACCTGCGAGCTACTTGGAATGGGATCCATGAATTTGCGGAGAGGTGATTGCGTCTTCCAAATAAATATTCGCGGGACTTAAGAATGTTTACTGTTTTATGTCGACGACATCTTAATCACAGCTAGGAATTCAAGAGCAGCTCAGGTTGATAAGAATATGCATAAATCCAAGTTTCACATCCATGATTCAGGCACAGTGAACTTTTTTCTAGGAGTAGAATTCATCTGGACTGCAAACAGTGTATGCTTACGTCATTCTCACTTCATATCTGTGCTACTACAGAGATTTGGTATGCAGCACAGGAAACAGTTAGTAATCCAATGGTGATATCGCCTGTGACTGTGGGAGGAGATTCTCACACTTTACCGAATGATACGAGCAAAATGTATCAGTCCGCAACTGGAGTTTTACTGTTGTTACCAGGAAGAACGATATCTTACATCAATGATGTAGTCAATATTCTACACCTTCGGGCTAGTAATCCTACTCGTGGAGAACGGAATCGCATAGACTGTGTGTTCCAGTATTTGAATGGAACAATTGATGTGGGATTGAACATTGAATTGGGAGACACGATGACTATACCCGTTGTTATCGGGTATATTAATTCAAATTGAGCAGTTGATTTAATGGCAAGAAAATCTACAAGTGATGTATTCATTACTGCCAATGGGATACCTCTTATTTGGAGATCTAAAAGACAAAGCGGGGTGGCTCTGTGTTCTTGTGAGACCGAGTATATTTCCACGTCTGAGAGCGTAAAATATATCATTTGGCTGCGCTGTGTACTCGTGATTCTGTCTTTACTAGAGCCGAGGCCAACGCTGCTATTAGTTAATAATATGGAGGAAATAAGATTGTCTAAATCGGAGAAAATTGCTAAGCACACGGATAATCGCTATCATTTCTTGCAAGATGCTGCACAAAAAAATCTGTCATTGTAGGCCTCCTTCAATCCGAGAACATGGTGGCTGATCTAATGACTAAGATCGCATTGAATACTTTATGGACGAGCTTGGTCTTCTACCAATTCGAGGTAGGAATGTACAGCAAGGTTAAAGAGGCAATTTTTGAGTTAATATTGCTGTCCCGCGTGTAAGACACAAGCTGTTTAGGTATATTACAATTAGAAAGGTAGTTAAGTTAAGTGAGACAATGAATTGTCAGACACTTCATGAGAAAATTCATCAGTATCACGTAATCAATTCCAGTGAGCTACGCGTATATGCGTTTAAATTATATTGTATGTTGCTGTACGCATTTCTGTGGCATATAGGAGTGTTCTTTTGAGTTTTATTGGGATCTATTTGTTTTTCAATCTCATTTGCGCAGAAATCAGATCCTTGGGGCTAATTTAATAAATTTTGGCCAGAATTCCTGCAAGTGAAATCTGCTAAATAGGCATGCATGTGAATTGTATAGGAGATACACGAAAGAGATCTTACAATGACAATAAACTTGTCCCAACACAAAAAATCTTCTTCTCTTAGCTTCACCAACAGAGAGAAAATTTTATGTATCGTCCTACGTATAATGCAGCGTGCATACTATTTGAGTGCTGCCAGTCTAGTCTTCATGAAGTATTTTTGGTTTTAAGACAGGAAAATGTTTACTATTTTTAGGTTTACATGCAATTGCCTGAAACATACATGTGTGTGATTTAGACATGGACGCACGTGAATTTGGTCACAGCGAGGCATTATCAATATCAAATGCATCGTCTTCACATCATTTGATGTGTACAAGTGATTACCTCAACAATGCTCTAGAGCTAGTGATTTAGAACTGTATATATGTGGGTTGAGCTATTCAAGTCAATGAACTAAAAGGAACGTGCACGAACTATTTAGCTTGACATCTAAGTTCTACACGACCAAGACTAGCACCTTGGTCTTCGTAATTTTCGTACCTGGACTTACCGCCAGTTTTCGTTCAAACCCTATCAAAACTCTCACAATTATTGTTACATGAAACAGTTCATACCCAAAATCAAGCGGTTTAAATCCTGTAGAAATCAATTGCTGCAAAGATTGACTGGGCTGTATGAGATTGGAATCAATCCAGCAAATGAAAAACTTGATGTTCAGGTAAACTTGTACCAGGCTTGTTGTTGCACCTATCCGTCATTTTTACTGCAGATCTTGGAGCGGGGTTTGAGAGAAAGTTCATACTGTAAGACATCCAACCTGAGCACCCCTTGAAGTGAACCAACCCGAATAAGCGCTTACAGTAAAGTACATTACAATACCTGAATACCCTCCACACACTTTTCTGCCATACTGTACAAACTCGAAAAGATCTACCACTACCCACAATACTTTGCGTCAATACTTGCTCTATGTCTGTCTTGCAAAGAGTTGCAGCTACTGTGAGAAGGCGTTTACAATGAATCAAGGATACAGTGAGAGAGCGAGGGGTTGAGCGTTGGGCGACAGCGGCTAAATACGGTGTAAGCTAATGTTGTTGGTTACAGTAATCAGGCTACCGCGGGCGGCGGACGGCGGGCCTGACCGTCGGCCAATGGTCGGCCAGTATGAGCCCACAGCTACAGTAGTTTGAGTAAAGGATCTGAGTTCTGTAGACAGTACTGTATGAACAACTTTGCATGTTGCACCTGCATATGTCTGTGGTAAAGTAATCGAATAAACAACATTATTCTTGGAAAAAATGTCCACAGGGGAAAACAGAGTGTATCTTAATGATTGAAAAACAGGGTCGCCTGCCTTCCCAAGTGCATCAAATAATTGATAGCCAATGATATAAAATGTCAAATTGTACAGTACGTCCATTTTTGCATTCAACACATCTCATGAAAGGATTCCCGGATCCACGTCATTTGCTCGAAATGAAAAATCCTCAGCATTCAACTGGATTTCTGCACAACGGGGTGTACAATATCGGGGTTGTCTTCCATATATAGTTGGCCACAGCTCAAAGAGGTGCTTGAAGAGGAGGTCATTGATTGTTTTCGGACGGTGGCAAAGCTTGTTTACATTACTGTTACAACCGCTCTCTGTTCCCCCAGAGTTGGTGGTGGGACATTTCTCATTCCAGTTTCTGTCTACAGCTGTAAAGCGGGTGCAGGACAACTTCTTTACGATATGTGCTAATATTCTTTGACCAGTAGAGCCGCTGAAAAATGCCGTCAAAATGTTCACATAGATCAGAGGTCCTTGTGTAGAGAGAGGCTTTAGACATGACGTATCTACTTACACAATCGAGGCAATTCTGCGCAACAAGAGCGCCATGGCCACAGCCGGTTGGGAATGCGCCCATCAATGGTTGGTAATGTCTTCGGAACAAATCAATTTACGAGAATGGGGCTGGGTATCATTACAAGACATAACAGGTCGATTGCTCTCGCCTATCACCAAATGTGCGGAACTGTGCCAATAACCACTTGCCTGATTTTGGGGGGGGACAAGAATTTCCGCTGATTCACTGCTTGTACCGGTAGAAGTAAAGTATCGAAGGTGTGCAAACGGTACATGGTCGGTAAATAATCGCAATCCTTCCACGATCACCCAGTAGAAATATCGTTGTATGTGTTAATGTACTGTGCAGTGTTGTGCGCAATGGGACATGGCGTCATCTCGTAACAAGAAACTTTGGAAAATATTCTGCGAGAAGAGCTTTTAGAGAAACAGAGGTGATGACTGTGTTCGTACTGATCATCGGTGGTTCGTGCAACGAAGACTTTCATTTTAGTTTCAGCTCTTTCAGATAAGTTATATCCTTCATAATTTTAGAGCTATACCTGAAAAATGAACAAATACGTACGGTAGAGGCATGGACAGTTCATTGCGAGTAGCCGATGTACCGAAAGCATATCGG
>NADL03000239.1:0-73274 GCA_002205965.3 Kappaphycus alvarezii
TTCGACAGGATGATGGAGGACTGTGTTCGAAAATTGGCAGGGGGAGTACTGGATTCGGAAGTATTCCGAGAACTCCAGCTGCCGGTCACACCAAAGGAGAAGAAAAAACCATCTCTTGGGATCGGACTCACCTCCGCGAAGAACATGCGGCTGTGGCGTTCTTGGCTTCTAGCTCATCATCTAGCAAGCTTTGCAAGACCTTGCTCCCAACGCCTATTAAGGAACTAGGAACATACGAAGCAGCTGCAGATGCCCATCGGAGATGGTCGACCTCTTGCCTGCCGTCTAGGATTATCCCGTTCAGCGTAATTTGCTCGCAAAAAACACCATCGCAAAAGACGCTGACGGACGCAATCCATGAAGCAGTGCAAGAACGAATTCCTCTTGGGGATTCGAGGAGGCAGGCGTTTCGCGCGTCCTATGGCCCTCCGGAGCCAAGGAATGGGTGTATTGTCCCCCATGCCCCGGACTACAGACAAGCATTGACCCTCGAGAATTCTCGGTGTGGCTTCAATACTACTGTCAAGTCCCACTTTTTCACCCTGGCACGCCATGCCCGAGAAGGAATTGCCCGGACACACTCGATGTACATGGCGATCATCTGATGCACTGCTTGCATGGAGCCCAAAGGATCAACCGACACGATCGCCAAGTAACCCTTCTCGCGAAAGACCTGGCAAGAGCTGCTCGTCATCCTGTTGTAGAGCCACGCCATGGTCTCCACCGCACGAGACCAGACATCCAGGCAATGGGAAGCAGCGGAGGGACCGACTTTTTTTGATGTTACCTTCGTGAATCCCCTCGCTCCCTCCAACAGAAGAGTAAGGGCCTTCAACCCAATGTCCTCTCTGAATGCGGCGCGAAATGCAAAGCAGAGAAGATATCAATCCTTTATCGCGACCTCCACCAGAGGCAGGCTCGTGCCTGTGCCAATCTCCACTCTTGGAGGTTGGCACCCGGATGCATGTGCAGTGCTAAATGACGTGGCAAGAAACGTGGCTGTGAGGGCACTGGAGACGTACGGAAAGGTTCGGGGGGTTTTGATGCAAAGGCACGCTGCAGCAGCCGTCATGTCCAATGCGGCCTGCTTGATGGCTGGCCTGAAGGTAGCATTTTAGGAAGCGTAGTTCCTTCCCCATTAGGCTGTAGGTATCCCCTTTTTGAGTCGATTGCGGTTGTCTGGAAAACCATGGGATAGGTCGGAAATATCTTCCAACAGTTAAACACCCAAACGTTTTCCCCTTTGACAAAATTGATCTGCATAGCGACATCTTTGTCAACCTCGAAAACTTCACCTTCTTTGCTTGTGAGCTTGACGGTAACCGAACTGGTATCATTGGATCGAGTCGCCGGCATTATTGACTGGCTTGGTTGTGATCCAGAAGTATCGTTGAAAATGTTACCGAGTTGGTAGTTCTTTAGAATATTGCCTTGTTCAGTTTTGGCGTCTGGTAGGAACGACGTTAGAGATGCTCCAGTATCGTTAGCGTTTTGATCTAGAAAAGCACGACAGAAAGGAGTATGAGGCAAGGCACTACCAGGGCCGCCGTCGTCTGAAAATCTTTTCATTGGCAATCTGATGTGCGCAAATTCGCACACGAAAAAATCTAGATGAGGACCATAATTGTATACAGTATTGGAACTGGGAAGATATTTTTACAGTTTTTGAATTTGCAAGATATTTTAAATTTAGGTGAGTGTGGCAAATTCATCGGTTGATTTTTTATTTTAGGACACGCTGTCATAGTGGATGTCAGTACAGTTCTAGGTTGTGGGTGATACTACGAGTGACTCTGAAAGGTCTATATAATGGCCACATCAATTCCCACCCCTGGCCGATGGGTGGCTGGCACGGGTATGGCGCCTAGATATTTACCTTGAGAAAATATCTTCTAATGGTCTCTCTGGTTCACACGATTCCCGTGAATGCGTTTTATGGTATTTGGTATGTTTGATTGAGACTTTAGGATTAGCCGAAAATTCTATATAAGTGTCAAGCTCCGAGTAGTAGGAAGTTGAGAGTCAACTTCAGACCAAGAAACTTTTTTCCTAAGCTGGGTCGCAGAGCATCAGTGGTAGACGCTGCCCCTATTATACTTGCTTGTAGCCCTCTCAGCTCTCTCCCATATACACTCCTTTTTATTTGTTCAACTATACCACGTAGCCACTTTTGTCGCTCGCAACACTCCGTCTTGGGGTAGTTGGTTCTAAGTATCTCTTCTCCCGACGATTTACCCCTATCATTTGGTACTCTTGTGGAGGGGGTTGCACCCGAGGTATTCGAGTTGAGCAGTCTTAGGGAACCATTCGAGGGGATTTCTTTTCTGTAATCATGGATCTCAACGCTGCTCGTATAACGTTCACAGGGGGCAAGAATGAAGATGTTGAGGAGTTTCTCTATACATATGTCAACGTTGTGATGCGTGAGAAGGCGATGAAGAGAAGGCCGCAAGTATCTTTGCCTATCTTCATGGTGACGCAAAGCACAAATATAAGTCCAGAGTTTATCGACGGGTGGTCTCTTAACGGGAATGGGCGTAACTTCGGTGAGGTATGTGAGTGGCTTGTGAAAGAGTATGCTAAGGAGGTAGAACCAGATGAGATGATTCGTACCGCCATAGAGGCCCGGCTCAACTTCGACGATTTGTTAAGCTCATTGGTGTACTTGTGTGATCTTTATGAAAAGGCTGGGTTCAACGCCCAAGCCAAGTACGGAATGCTGCGTAAGGCGGCTATGGGGGATAAGCGGCTCTCCGATTTCCTCCTCATCAAGGGCCCTCACACTTTTGATGAACTGAAGGGTACCATAGTAGAATTTGTCAAAAATTCGGAGACGTTTCAGTCACTGAGTGAGGTACCGAGGGAAACCCGCACATCGATGTCTATCGTACATCCTGAAAAGAATTATCAAAGGCCGGCTACTAGTGCAGCGGCATTAGAATCTGTCAGGAGCGATGTCAAAAACTTGGAAGAAAGGTTGGAAACCCGATTCGATAATCGACTTGACATGATAACCTCGCAGTTGGAAAGCCTTACTCTTACCATTAAGAAGAACCAGTCTGGGGCCCCAAGGCCGCAGAAGTCTGTTCTACTGTCACAAGCCTGGACACTTTGCAAATAGGTGTCCTGATAATCCACATAGAAACACTCGTTGTGGAAAGTGCGGTCGATATGGGCATCATGAAAGTAACTGCTGGTCTAAAGACAACAGAAGAGCAAATTTATCGGACGCAAGGAGCGAGTCAGGACCAGAGATGAAAATCTTACAAAACAGAAGGATCAAAGTTGACGGATGCCGGTAACGTATCCATCGCTGAAGAATTAGTCAAGTCAATGTGACAAAAAGGGATGGGGAAGGGAACATTTTATCGAAAAACCTAGGCTAGATTATGGAATGCTGGAGCATATCCCAGCACCTGTACCTCCTCGAACCAAGAGGTCTGATCAAGTTGTTCCAGGAGTGGGAGTCACTCCGGCCAAGAAGACGAAAAAGAGTAAGAAAGTTAAGAGTATCTCTAAGGACGTACTAGAGTATGTGAAGAGTACAATTTGGTGGCTGAGCTTGCATCGGCCCCAACTGGGATAACGTTTGGTCAACTTTTGAGGGGCGACGCAGAGGATGCGAGAAAAGAACTCAAAAAAATTATCAGGTCTAATAAGTCCGCTAAGGGTAAGAAACTGTTTCTTCAATCGGCCTCGACAGCACCAAGACGTCTTAAGCTGGTACCAGTCAAAGTATTGGGTATGAAAACCCAAGCTCTCTTCGATTCGGGTGCTGTTCCAAACCTCATTTCAGAAACTTTGGTGACAGATCTAGGTCTCGAAATTACTCCAACGACTCGAAAAATAACTGTAGCGGATGGAACCGTCTCAAAATGCATGGGCACTGTTGACAAGGTTTCCGTGTTCTTTGGGGACTCTAAAGTTGATGTAGACTTTCTTGTCATGCCTGATCTCCCTTTCGATGCAATCATTGGCTGCCCTACCATGGAAAGACTAGGGACATGCATTGACTTGGGCAACCAAATGGTTTCAGTTAATATTGACGGCAGAACCGTGAAGATGCCCCTGGATTTCGACAAAAGCACGCATCCTGAAGATTTAAAAGAAACGGACAGTGAAGATTTCACTTCTAGCTATGACAGCGAAGATTCAGAACCAACTAACACTTTCGGAAGTGGAAAAGGGTACCCCCGGGGGGTAATGAACATAGAATGGGACGATTATGATTCTGGGTTTGAAACAGATGACGACTGGAATTCTAGGGTAGTTTGAACCTGAATGTGTTTCTTTTTGCGATATATCGAATCAAAGGACGAATTCGGAGCATGAAAGAAGATTACCTTGCAAGAAAAGAATATATCGAATTCCATATCTGAAGATGTGAGCACGACGGAAAGGTCCTTCAAAATATTGAGGTTGAGATCAAGAAGAAAAAGGGCGCCAAATGGCAGAAATCCAAGGAAAAGTGCAGCACCTTCCCGCCCCGCCTCACTGAAAATATCCGACATGTTAACATCTTCCGAAGTAATTGCATGGAGCGTTCAGATTTAAGACAAGCAAGTGTACCGGTTACTCACTCGTTCGAACTTACCGACACTCAACCGATTTACCACAAGCCTAGACGTCAACCGCCAAAATATGACCAATTTATCTCAGAAAATGTTACAAGTATGCTGAAAAATGATATTATTCGACCAGTTTCATCCCCATGGTCGTTTCCAGTTGTGGTCGCACCAAAGAAGGATGGAAAGCTGCGTTTTTGCGTCGATTACCGACAACTGAACCAGAGAATGATACCCGATCGATTTCCGATTCCGAACATGGAGGAGATCCTCGAGGACCTGAAGGACGGGAGATATTTCACCTCAATTGACCTTTACACTGGCTATTGGCAGATTCCATTGGATGAAAAATGTAAGGAAAAAACAACCTTTACCAGCAAAGCCGGTACGTTCAGGTTCGAAGTGATGCCTTTTGGTCTCATGAATGCACCAGCTACATTCCAAAGAATGATGAACGAGGTTTTGAAAGGACTTCCATTCGCAAGAGTCTATATCGATGATGTCGTCATATTCTCAGAAACATTGGATCAGCACATCTCGCACGTCAAGACAGTTGTGGAGAGGATATCGGAGTATAGCTTGAAAATTAAGTTGAGCAAATGCTTCTTTGCGAAAACTTCTATCCAGTTACTCGGTCATATCGTCGACCAAGAGGGAATTAGAGTGGATCCAGAGAAAACGAAAAAAATAAGTTGGCACCAAGGCCCGCTTCAAAGACGGAGGTCCGAAGCTTCTTAGGACTGGCCTCATATTACAGAAGATTTATCAAAGATTTCGCCAAGACTGCAGCACCGTTACATGCCAGCACTACGAAGAACGGAAAATTTTACTGGAACAAGGAAATGGAAACTGCATTTCAGGAGCTTAAAGATAAGCTATGTGTCCCTCCAGTTCTCATGTACCCAGATTTCAAGAGACCATTCGTTGTGGAGACAGATGCCTCAGAACGGTCTTTGGGTGCCGTTTTGTCCCAAAAAGATGAAAACGGAAGACTACACCCTGTTCAATTCGCAAGCGAACTCTGAATGATGCGGAAAGGAGATACTCAGTCTGCGAGAAAGAAGCGCTAGCTGTCGTCTTCGCGCTGAAAAAGTTTCGCGTATACCTTTTATCACTCGAGAAATTTGTCTTGATAACTGATCACCAGGCACTTAAGACAGCATTCCAAAAGAAGGATGTACATCACCGCTTGGCCCGATGGCTCGACATTTTCGCAGAATATCGGTTTGAAATTGTGTATAGACCCGGACGCAATAATCAGCCTGCCGATTACCTATCCCGCTTGAGGGATCCACTGATTCCAAATGAAAAAGCTTCGGAGGACATCGTCGGAGTCGCCGAGTTGCAGTGCCGAACGATAACGAGTACGAAGCTAATATTCACGGACTGATCAAATTCCTCGATGGACTAGAAATGAGAAAGGTTGATCTTGAACACAGAAATTGGGTACGCAGGAATCAAAAGGCTTTTACATTGTGGAATGGGAAACTCTTCCGGCACACTAAAGCCGGTCCCCGACTAGTGGCCCCTTTGAAAGAAAGAATGAAGATCTTGAGGACTTTCCATGATGAGCTAGGGCATTGGGATCTCGAAACAACCAAAAAATTCGTAACTGAGAGATTCTGGTGGCCCGGTATCCATAAGGACGTCTATAATTTCGTGAAAAGCTGCGACAACTGCCAAAAATTCACTCCAATACGGAAGTATAAGACAACTCTAAGTTTTCCAGTTTCCGGTCTCTTTGAAACCTTCTCAATTGACTTTGCGGGCCCGTTCAAGGAAACTCTTCCGGAAACAAATACCTCCTTATAGGGGTGGAACATCTTACTGGATGGCCAATAGCAGTTGCAGTTGAGGAGGCAAATGCTGAGGTGGTACTGAGATTCATCGAAAAAGAAATAATTGAACCGTTTGGTCTTCCAAAAAGGATCATCTCGGATAACGCCCTTTGTTTTACTGCAACTTCACTGCTTCGTTTTTTGGAAGAAAGGGATTCAGCTGAAGACCGTTCTCGCATACGCTCCTATGTCCAACGGGAAAGCGGAGAGGATGGTTGGAACCATCAAACGAGCAATATCGAAAACTATGTCGAAGAATGAAATCCAGTGGGAAGATGCCTTACCAAAAGTGTTATACGGCTATCGTCGAAGAAGAGGAAGAAATGGACGCTCACCATTCGAGCTAATGTACGGAAGGGCTCCTAGAATGTTACAGAGAGACATGGAAACAAATATTATCGATGAAGAGAGTAGGGAAGTTGAACTACTGGCCACCGAAGGCTGGAGATCACACCGCGCGCTAACACAGACAAGAAATAAGGATGCAGAACCTGCAGTCAGAACCTTTTCAGTTGGCTCTAAAGTACTTGTAGTACATGGAAAAGCAATGCAGCAGGCTGTGAAGTGGCCGGCCTTCCAAACCAAGTACTCGAACCCTTGCATCGTCACGGAGGAAAGACACCCGCACTATCAGCTCTGTTCAAGCTCAGGGAAGAGATCAAGGAGGGCATCCATGCACGTCGTCTGGTCCCTTACCATCAGAGGCCTGAAGAATTCCTTCTCACACAGGACTATGCGCAACCACGGGGCATACTCATCTTTAACTATAGAATGATTCCTATGGGAGGAAAAAGGGCCTGGGAATGGATCATCTCGATTACGCGGGACTACTACGAACTCCACGTAATCATCCATTTCTACATTAATATATGCCTATGTTTTCGTACGTTGAACGGACCATTGCTACCTGAAGAAGATTTCCGACTATTAATAAGAGTTCTATTTTCATTCCAAAACGGAAGGTTCACGGAAGCAGGTCCAGAGTTTGTGGAGGTAATATATCATTACTCTATAGGAAGATATGGAATGGTAGCTGCTGGAGACTTGTCGCAAACGTATCTGAATATTATCCGTCCAATTTACGTATTTCTCAAGAACAACCAAGACGTGCGACTGAGAGGTTACGCCTTACCCCCGGATATGGAATACACTGGTCCCGTATCCTCTATGGGAACCTTACGTTTCTCCGCCACAAATTGGGAACGTTGGAGGCGGCGAGGATCCTCCTGAAGCAGTGATGATGACCAGAGGAGGACCTTCAGGAGACAACAACCCGCCCAGAAGAGGTTCCGGTCGTCCCCCGAGAGGACCTCGTGCAGGTCCCAGTACGTCAGGAGCTGGTCGCGGCCATTCATCGGGACCGTCCACCACAACTTCATCTCTAGCTCTCCTTCACAACCATGCACAGCATACAGTCGGAAGAAGAAGATTATCTTTTTGGCTGCGCAATATCTCCGAGGATGCGAACGATGCGCAGGTCATTTCTTATTTCATGATAAGCATCTGTTTATGTTTTAGGGCGCTACATGGACCGCACTTATCTTACGAAGATTCGTTCTTGATGATGCGCGTCTTCTTTTCTTATCGCATCCATTCCTCCGGCATCTTCCAGAAGAGTTTGCATATCACATATATTTTTTCACTCTTGGAAGATTCGGAAGAGTCACGGAAGAAGAATGTATTCAACCCCACCTCGATGTTATCAAACCAATATATGAGGCTATGCTACAAAGTGAGGTACCAGTAATGCGAACCTACTTTTTAGAGCATCATATTGGTAATCAGTTGCATCCGTACCCGTTTGAGAGACCATATTTTATCAATAAGACAGCGAACACTAACGGAAGCAGAAGAAGAGCAGTGACGAGTCGGGACGTTCGTCTTGAGCGGAGGGCGTGATGTGCGCAAATTCGCACACGAAAAAATCTAGATGAGGACCATGATTGTATACAGTATCGGAATTGGGAAGATATTTTTACAGTTTTTGAATTTGCAAGATATTTTTAATTTGGGTGAGTGTGGCAAATTCATCGGTTGATTTTTTCATTTTAGGACACGCTGTCATAGTAGATGTCAGTACAGTTCCAGGTTGTGGGTGATACTACGAGTACTCTGAAAGGTCTATATAATGGCCACATCAATTCCCACCCCTGGCCGATGGTGGCTGGCATGGGTATGGCACCTAGATATTTACCTTGAGGAAATATCTTCTAATGTCTCTCTGGTTCACACGATTACCGTGAATGCGTTTTATGGTATTTGGTATGTTTGTTTGAAGACTTTTAGGGTAGCCAAAGGTCTATATAAGCCGAGTAAACTGCTTCCTTTAGTGGAGGTCAACTAAGTTGGCAGACAACTTCAAGCCAAGTCCAGAGTAGTAGGAAGTTGAGAGTCAACTTCAGACCCAAGAAAACTTTTTCCTAAGCTGGTCGCAGAGCATCAGTGGTAGACGCTGCCCCTTTTATACTTGCTTGTAGCCCTCTCAACTCTCTCCCATATACACTGCTTTTTATTTGTTCAACTATACCACGGTAGCACTTCTGTCGCTCGCAACACCTCCGTCTTGGGGTAGTTGGTTCTAAGTATCTCTTCTCCCGACGATTTACACCTATCACAATCTAAACTGAATTGTACGGTACAATTGAATGCAAGTTTATACGTACAGTAGGGCGTTTGACCATTGCATCACTCGTAGTAAACCAACTTCAACCCATTTCACCCGAACGTCAGTGGTTACCCTACTTACAGTAGTCCTCGTCTGCGATTGCTGTTATCAAGAAAGTAAAGTATACCAACCCATTCAGGTAAACCCCAAACACCCCAACCTGTTGCTGTTGTGAGCTCCACGTGTACGCCTGTACACGTGTGCTCGCTCTTGCCTGTATCGCGGCGCTGATAATGGACTGGCGCGGGGTTTGTATTGAGTGGAAGGGAGGAGGGAAGCGGACGGGGGCGGCGAAAAAACTGAGTGTGTTTTTGTTTTAGTTTTGTTGAGTGATCTACCTATTTTTGCGCATCCGGGCGCTGGAGGAAAGGCGGACAAAAGTAGCCGCTTTCATTGGTACTCTCGTGGAGGGTAATTTGTCTGTTGTTAGACAGGATGAGCGAAAGTACCCTTTTATTCGATGGATCGAGTGTGGCCGACATCGACTACTTCCTATTCTATTTCGAGAATGTGGTCAGGACGGAGGGATCTCAGGAAGAGAATGCTCGGGCCCTGATCCAGTTTCTTCGAGGAGGTTCATTCCAGTTCTTCTACCGGAAGTTCACGGAAGGTGGGAGGTTGACGCAAGAAGGCATGGATTATGACAAGGTGTGTGCTCTGCAAGAGAGAAGTTTCGCCCGAAAGAGGACCCGTTTGGCCGTCGAAAAGGCACTGTCGTTGGAGATTAAGGAGGGAGATGATCTTGGTATGTTTGTCAAGAGAGCCGATGAGTCGTACAAGGCAGCTGGGTTCTCTGACGAGCTGAAGTTCTTCTTACTTACCAAGGCAGCAGTTGTTGGGGAAGTGGTCCGCTCGTTTGTTGTCTTGCACGCTCCTTCGTCGTACGGGGAATTGAAAGAGGCGTTAAAAAATTACCAAGAGTCGCGTAATCGTTTTGGCTCGTCGCAAGGATCGGAATCTGGGGTGAAGTTCAGCGTACCAAACGACCCGGTCCTTCGTGGCGAGGTTAGAGGCATGGGGAGGAAGACAGATGGAGATAAGATCGATGCGCTAGCGTCGCAGTTGGCGGAATTGTCGCTTCTCGTGAAGAAATGCGGGGCCGGCAAAGATACGGGTGGAAGCTCAGTAGGACCAGCCAGTCCTGCCAGGCAAGGGCAAGTTGGCGGAAGCGAAATACAGCGTTGTGGGTATTGTGGGAAGGTTGGACATGACAAGCGGACGTGCTGGAAGAAGGAGAGAGAGGAACATGCTGCCCAGGTGTGCGCGTTTTGTGGGAAGCATGGGCACGGGGAGGATGATTGTTGGGCGAAGAAAAGGCGTGAAGAGGAGAAGTCGGTGAATGGTGGCGGGTCGAATGTCACGGTGATTCAGAAGGAGTCGCATGTAGCGGCGGTGCGCAGGGGAAGGGATGGCGAACCCCTACAGAAGAGGCCGGCGACAGAGCGCCAGGACCCGATGGACCTCCGCCGAATCACTGATGTTCCATCGCCGCAACCGGTTCCGAACTCATCTAAGAAGGGCCCGAAGCCGAAGAAGACGAAAAAGGGTGGCGGACGTGGCAGTGGAAAGAAGAGATTGGAAGGGTTCGTGGAAAGGTATGACGTGGAGGCAGGGCTTGCCCAAGCAAATGCAGGAGTTTGGTTTGGACAGATATCGAGGGGTGACCTGAAAGATGCAGATAAGGCATTGAAGAAGTTGATGAAGAACAACAGGGGTCGGGTTTCGGCTGTTGATGAGAATTTGGATTGCAGCTCTGAAGTTGAGGGAGGACTGGCTTGCCCGAAATCTCGAGAAACATCTCGCGGGACTGGCCAGTCCCGGAATCGTAAGGAAGCCAAAATTGGGTCTCGTGGGACCGGCCAGTCCTGGGAGGCGGGTGAGGCTGGGAATGGTAGCGGTGAAAGTCTACGGGGGTGATGTCAGGGCCTTGTTGGATACTGGTGCATTGCCCACTATCATGTCGAGGAGACTCTGTGAGGAGTTGCATCTCAGTCCGAGTAAGACGACACGCCGTATCACTGTGGCCGATGGGGCTACAGCAAGAGTACTGGGCGAGGTGACAGGGGTCCCTGTGACGTTTGACACTTTGACAGCCCCTCTTACATTCCTTGTATTGGCAGATTCCCCGTTTGATTTGATAATTGGAGCGCCAACTATGGAGGTATACGGTGCGCGTTTAGACATGAGGCGTCTGTCGGTGACGTTTACCACTGGTGGTGAGGCGGGAATATCTGTGACCCTTCCGTTGTATGGTGAAGGTGTTGACGGAGTAGGGGAAGAGGAGGATGAGTTCAAATCGTCCTCGGAAGACGACGGAGAGGCACCGGGTGAGGAAGATTCGAGTGATGACGAGATTGGGGTAATCATTGGCGGGAGACCGGGCCAGTCCTGGGACTGGAATCGTGGGCGATGACCCGGAAAAGGAAGGATCTGGAGAGGAATATGTCATTTGCGTGAAAGAGGAGAAAGCGGATGAGTATCATGATCCTTTGGTTGAGTTGAGCGAGGATAAGGCTGTTCGTATGTGAAGGGAGGATTTTAGTGCTGTGGAAGGGAGGCTGGATGGAATTGAAGGATTCAGAAAACTGGGGGAGGAGCGGAAAGAGGTACTCGTGGGGGCGTTGGCGTCGGTTCCGGAGGAGGTACAGGGGAAGATGGCGAGGATGCTTTTGGAAGGGGAAAAGGTTGTCGCCTGGAGCATCAACGACATAACCCCCGGGAAGGGTCCCTTTACGCATGCCTTCGAACGCGATGACCAGACGCCCATTTTTGAGCCAGTTAGGCGGGTTCCGCCGTAATACAACAAGATAGTTCGAGAAGAGGTTAGCCGGATGTTGGAAGGGGGGATTATTCGCCCGTCGCAGTCGCCGTGGGGATTCGCGGTGGTAGTTGCGACGAAGAAAGACGGTGAACCTAGGTTTTGTGTGGACTTCCGTCCCTTGAATAAGAGGATGAAGGCCGACAGGTGGCCCATCCCGAATATAGAGGATTTGATAGACGAGATGCAGGGTTGTTCGATATTCACCACGCTTGACCTATTTACGGGTTACTGGAACATACAGTTGGATGAGTCCGTTCAAGAGATGACGACGTTCCGGTGTAAGCATGGAGCATTTTGTTTCAAGGTAATGCCGTTCGGAGTGAAGAATTGGACGGCGTGTTTCCAAAGGGTGGCGGTTATATCGTTCGGGGACTTGCCCTTTGTTACATTGTACATTGACGACATGGTGATCAAGTCAAAGACGTGGGACGAGCATCTGCGGCATGTAAAAGTGGTGCTCGATCGTCTGAGGGGCGTTAATGTGAAGTTGAAACTGAAGAAGTGCACATTTGGTGCGTCTGAGGTGGAAATGTTGGGACATGTAGTTAGTGGGAAGGAGGTGCGGACAGACCCCCGTAAGATCGAGGCGATTGTTAATGCGCCTAGCCCTATGTCAAAGAAGGAATTGCGGTCGTTTTTAGGGATGGCATCGTATTACAGGAGGTTCATTCCCGGGTTCGCGCACATCGTGGCCCCGTTTCATAGATTGACGAGTCCTGGTGGGAAGTTCGGGTGGGATGCGGAGGCGGGGAAGGCGTTTACGAGTTTAAAGAGAGCTATGACGACTCCTCCCGTGCTGGCATTGCCGGATCTAAACAAGCCGTTTACTGTGCATACTGATGCGTCAAAGGCTGCTGTCGGGGCGGTGTTGTTGCAGAAGGATGAGGATGGGAGGGACCACCCGACGCAATTCGCAAGTAGGACTTCACAAGAGACGGAAATGAGGTACAGTAGGTTCGAGCGTGAGGCTTTAGCGGTGGTATTCGCGCTCAAGAAATTCAGACCGTACCTACTCGGCTCCCCGTTCGTGGCGTTTTCCGATCATCAGGCCCTTCGTACGACGTTCTCGAAGAAGGATATGCATGGCAGGTTGGCCAGGTGGTTAAACATTATGGCTGAATATGAGTTCGAAGTGCGCCATCGGCCGGGAACCCAGAACGCCACGGCGGATTATTTGTCAAGGTCAGGCATTAACAAACCGGAGATGACTAGGGAGGAGGAGGCGCACAAAGTGGAGATAGACAAATACCTAGTTGAGGGAAGTGTGAATGTTATTGACGTTACAGAAGAAGGGGGTACATTTGAGGAAGGTTTGCGGGCGGTGAGGAACTTTTTGGAAATGCGGGACTGGCCAGTCCCGAGCAAAAAGTATCGCCGTCAGGCAAAGGCTTTTTTGGTTTCGGATTCGGTCCTGTTTCGGAGGGTGAAAGGGGGGTTGCGCGTTGAGCCCCCCATAGAGGCGAGGAGGAAGATACTGGAAGCCGTTCACGACATGGCTGGGCATTAAGATGTCGCTACGACAAAACAGTTTGTCAAGGATCGGTTTTGATGGCCGAGATTGGTCCCTGAGGTACGCGAGTTTGTTCGCTCATGTGATGA
Source organism: Kappaphycus alvarezii (assembly GCA_002205965.3). Classification (NCBI taxonomy): domain Eukaryota; phylum Rhodophyta; class Florideophyceae; order Gigartinales; family Solieriaceae; genus Kappaphycus; species Kappaphycus alvarezii. The sequence continues at coordinate 13,489 of NADL03000239.1, forward strand.
GTGCCAGAAGGCCGCTCCTTTGAGTACGTACGTCACGGGGTTGAGGCAGCCGGTCACTGGGTTATTGGAAACCTTTTCCCTAGACTTCACTGGACCTTTCAAGGAAACGGAAAGAGGCAACCGGTTCTTATTGATCGGAGTAGAGCACCTGAGCGGGTGGCCTATAGTAATGGCAACAACGAATGAAACGTGTGAGGAGGCTATCTCGTTTGTGAGGGAAGAGATACTAGCGGTGTTTGGGAGTCCGCGGGTGGTAGTGTCGGATAACGGGCCAGCGTTTGTGGCCGCGGCGTTTGGAGACTTCCTGAAGGAGAATGGTGTGGTGTGGAAGCCAGTCAGTGCGTATGCACCGCAGGCCAACGGTCGCGCTGAGAGGATGGTAGGTACGATGAAGAGGGCGATCGCGAAAGTCGCTTGGACGACCAAGGTTGAGTGGGACGAGAGGATCGCAGAGATTGTGAGTTTTTATCGTGCAAGGAAAGGGAGAGGAGGACTGTCTCCTTTTTGGTTGATGTTTGGTGAGGAGCCCAGGTTGGTTGCGAGGGATCTTCCAATGATAAATGTCGGGCCCGGTCCGGTGGTGGAAGATTGGAGGGCTGTTGAGCTGGTGGAGGTATCAGCTCGTCGAGCAGAGAGGAAGGCTCGAAGATTGCCTGCTGCTGGAGAACAGTTGCAGGGTGAACGCTATAATGTGGGGGACATCGTATTACTGAGGAAGAAGAGGAGCGGAAATCGCTGGAGCCGAAGTGGCTAGGGCCGTACGAGGTGAGAGTGGCCAAGCACCCGGCGTACTACCTTAATCTCAAGAGGGCAGGGCCACGCGTGGGAGAATTCATGCGAGGCGCCTCAGGATGTATGTGCCCCGGGATGGGTTGCTTTCACAATGGCAGAGGCGGTGGGGCGCACGGTTGCTGTCGTGAGCCCTGAAGAGTAGGGTCGAGTGTCCCGAGTGTCCAGGACCAGCCAGTCCTGGAGGTTCCAGTTCATTATGTTGTCTGCAAGTTTGAGTTCCCAGGACCGGCCAGTCCTGGTATTCCGGGTGATTTGTTTTTCTGTTTTGCATTTTCAAGATATTTTTGGAGATGCTGCGAGGTCGCAGCATGGCGTCATTGGGGGGTGATGTGAGCTCAACGTGTACGCCTGTACACGTGTGCTCGCTCTTGCCTGTATCGCGGCGCTGATAATGGACTGGCGCAGGGTTTGTATTGAGTGGAAGGGAGGAGGGGAGCGGAGGGGGGCGGCGAAAAAACTGAGTGTGTTTTTGTTTTGGTTTTGTTGAGTGATCTACCTATTTTTGCGCAACCGGGCGCTGGAGAAAGGCGGACAAAAGTAACCGCTTTCAGCTGTTATCAGGAAAATTAAATAAACTAACCCATCTACCCTCACCAACCCATTAAACCCAATTTACCTCTATCGGGATATTTGCCTTTATCAAGAAAATTAATTGTGCCGTACCACCCCACTTACTCAAACATTTAAGTAAACCAACCCATTTAACCCAATTCAACGGTGTACAGAAATGAAATTTACAGTACACCGTACAATGCCCAGCGCGGCATGCCTGCTTGCCGGCACTCAGCCGACCCTGTAAGGAAGGTCATGTACTGTAGAGTTACCCATCAGCGACGACTTATCCCGCATAACGCATTAGCCGCGTGGATTTAACCGACCACATCTTCCATGCATTAAAGTAGATACTGAACGCATTAAATGCAAAATAATTGGGATAGGTAGATCAAAATAATAATAAATAGTTCCAACTTGAATAAATAAATAAATGCCACAATTGGACTTAGAATGAATAATGAATAGAAAACCAAATTTAATAATATCTGATCGAGGGGAATATTTCGATAGCCCGAGGATGTAAAAATATTTCTAACAACCTAGAATACTTATAATCTACACCAGGGTGAACCTGCTACAAAAATCAGCGGGGGGGAAATTGGTTTAGTTTACTGCGAGTAATGGAACGGTTGAGAGTCCTCTGTATTTGTAATCAAACCATTGGCGGGACCTACATTGCAAGTGCTTGAGCGTGTGTACCAGCTAGAAAGTAGCTGGTAGACCGGTTGACAAGCAGGCTGCGTTAGAAGTGACCATCAACGCCGCGTGTCGTTGGAGGAGAATTGTCCTCACCCTGGAGTATTGGTCCAGGGCTCGGTTGGCGACTGCTCGGGCTACCTCCGTGATGTGGCGGAACGCTTCGGGATGCCACCCCCCGAGTGTGGAGATAGGAACGGGCACGAGTCTGTTCCTGCCAGGTAAGCTGGCTAAGAATCCCTGGTATTTTCGGAGCTTGTCCGCGTGGGCTGCGTTCAAGCTGGTAAGGGGGGTTGAATGTTCTCATTCTGAGGTGAGAAGGGGCCAGCGGGTTCACGAAGGTCACATCGAAGTAATCGGTGCCGCCAGTGGCGCCCGTTGCCCTGATGTCCGGCCTTGTTTTGTGTTCCCCGTGCGACCGGGGCTCGACGGCAGGATGCCTTGCGCCAAGGCTCAGGTCGTTACTTAGTAGGGTGACCTGGTCATCGTGGCGGACGATCCGTTGCGCTCCGTACCTGCAGTGGATCAAGTGGTCGCCGTGGACGTCCACTGTTTCCGGGCAACCGACTCTTGGACATGGAGTTCCTTGCCAAAAATCAGGTGAGCCGTTCAATAATTTTGGCAGACATAATTCAGGCTCAGCAAATAATTATTGCAGTATTTTCCAGGTAAGCAATCATCCAGATAATAATTTGTTAGTAGCATAAATGCAATAATTATTGTGGATTTCATGAGTAGATCATACTGTTTTGGGTAGCTTGAACTGGGTGTCACTTTTTGTTGAAATTTCTACGTTTGTTTTTGTACTGGACGATATTAAATTGGATCGCGAACCGGGAGAGAACTCCGCGTTTTCTCCCGGCCGCCGTTGTTTTGTTCTTTGTAACCGTCTTGTCCAGCTACCCCGCCGACGGAGCTAGCTGATCCACAAGACAACTGGGTCGGTCGAAGGTCCAGCGCTGAGAACATCACAGGGCAACGACACTAATTAGTAAGTTGCTTTTTGAACTACCATTGCGATTTCGGCCCGACACTTCACCTACCCCCAACCCGTTACTCGTCGCCACACCCCCCCATCCCGCCCTCCACTTGATTTCCGCCCGACACTTCACACTCTCCCCCAAATTGTTACGCGTCACCGCTTTCCTCTCATCTCTCCCTTCCATTCTACCCGAACCCATCGCCCTTCACACCTTTTTTCCCTACTTAAGCTCACCACATTCCCCCTGACCCACACCGAAAGTTCCCGGCACGGGTCTCCGCCCCTCACCGAACCTCCCAACCCCCCCGGTGTGTTATACCCCGCCGCCGTGCTGCCCTCCGCCGCTGCGTGCACACAACCCCCTGCTGTGTTGCACCCCTCCGCTGTGTTACACCCCGCCACTGTGTGCACAATACCCCGCCGCTGTGTTTGCACCCCGCCGCTGTGTTACACCCCACCTCTGTGTGCACAATACCCCGCCTCTGTGTGCACAATACCCCGCCGCTGTGTTGCACCCCGCCGTGTTACACCCCGCCGCTGTGTTGCAACCCCCTGCTATGTTGCACTCCTCCGCTGTGTTACACCCCGCCACTGTGTGCACTATACACCGCCGCTGTGTTTCACCTCGCCGCTGCGTTGCACTCCTCCGCTGTGTTGTACCTTACCGCTGCTTTGCACTCCGCCGCTGTGTTGCACTCCGCCTCTGTGTTACACCCCGTCGCTGTGTCGCATCCCTCCGCTGTGTGCGTCCAACCCTACCGCTGTGCTCACTCTACCCTCCCGCTGCTGTGAGTTGCGTTTTTCTTGGTGTTGTCTCGATTTGTACTTTCAGTGACCGCCCACCCCTCCTCATGGTTCGTTGGTGTTGCCCACCGCTCTGCGACATACCCAACCGGATTCGTCTACACTACGACACCCCACCCAACATTCGTCGCTCTCCTCTCTACAGTGCACAATTACTGTTACCTACTCGTGTGTGTATACGTTGTTGACAGTGCTAGTCTGTGCGCGGTGTGTGTGTCTATGTGAAGCGCGGGTCATTATGGTGCCATTTACGTGAGACTTTGTTGGTTTGTACATATCTGAAATTACATCCGCTGTGTGTGAGGAACATCAAAGTTTTGTCAAGCAAAGGTACGCTAACGTACGGCTGGGTGTCTACGTGTTTCGGTACTGCTAGTATCCGTGTGAGTGCATGTGTACGCCTGAGCGTCCGCCTCCAAAGCACCACACACTTAGCTACACCCGACCCGCGCCCAACCTGCTCTACCAATCAACGGGTAAAGTACCTTTTGAGAAAGGCAGACTGTCCCAGTGGTTTTTCTATCGTCGTCTACGTGGTTGAAGCTCGCTGAAATCTTGGACTTACGTGGAGCGCCGTTGGTTTTACTGGGAAGTGGTCGAAGGCCGCGCGCGATCTGGTGTCGTATACGGTAGCTTGAATCTGTTTAAAATCTGCGCACCCAGGGCACAGCTATTCAGGGATCAACTATTGCGCCACATCCTGTGAGCTGCCGCCTACGTTCGCCCTCGTTTTCTCCGAAGGCACTCCCGACTAATCGCCGTACTGCTTTTGCATATTGCGTGGGGTCTAAGGTGGCTTACCGCTCTATCAGCCAAGAAGAAGACGTTGACTAGTACTAGTGCATTCAAAGCAATTTGCGCGCTCCAGACAGGGACACTTTTGGAAACTAATCGGGTGTGATTAGTGCTCGGATTGGTTGTCGAGTATCGTTGGTGAAAGTCGCGGTGAAACTCCTATAGGGTAAGGACCCAGTTAAAGTTATCTTTGATAACTTGGGGGGATATCCCGAACAGAGTTATAGCCACCTCGCACTGGGCCTGTGCGAGGTTGGACTGCTGAAAAGGCTCCCTCTCCGGGGTGGGGGCGTCCCCGTGCCAGTCAATACCCGAACCCTCCGCCAGTAGGTGACTGGTCGCCAAGGGTCGGAGTATCCTGAACCCTCCGCCAGGAGGGGACTGGTCGCCCAGGGTCGGAGTACCCTCCTACCTTCCCTCAAGAACATCAAGATCAAGTTTTTGTTGTTAGTGCGGACAACAAGGGTCCAAAGGTTTCTGTCACCAGCTGCTTCCGTCGACTGACAATCCCAACGCAACCTCTGTTGACTTTTTGGGTTTTTACCACCCTCGCCTGAGTCATGTCGCAAGAGGACACTGCAGGAAGCAGTGATGCTCTCAAATTCATGCGTAACGTTTCGGAGCAAGAACTTCTCTCAATGACAAGTTCCCAAAAGGGATTCGTGATTGCCATTCGGTCACTAGACCCCAACTCTAACGGTAACCAGCTTAAGGAGATGATTGCAGAGTTGTTCCCCCCGGCGAGCCTGTTTGCTAAGGAGATATGTGACCTTCCTTCCGTCTGGGTAGAGCTACGAAATTTCCTGAACGCTAAGGGAGCTGGGCTACAACCTCAATCATCCCGCCGCGTTATAATGACGCTTGCTCATGGTATCTACGACGAAGCTGAAGATAGGGATGCCGCAATTCAGATAGTGCGACTCATCGTGGCTAGCGGACGCAAGGTACGCTCAGACCTACAAGGAACCACGCCGATAGTCATTGAGACTACAGACTCCAGTACTGGTGCTGGAAGTAATGGAGGGCGGCTAGCCCATGACATAGCAATGCGTCTCAAGGACTCGGACAAAAAGTTCTCCGGCGATCTCGGCGAATGCTGGATGAATTTTGTGGATGAGTACTCTCAAGTATCGCGCGACTATGGATTGAATGCTCAGCAGAAACTCCAATACCTTCACAACTTGCTGTCCAAGGAAGCGAAGCGCTTCTATCTGGCGAGGTTGAGACTTCCGCCCAAACATTTCAACAGGCGTAGACATGATCAATCAGGAATACAACTCTCCTGTTCAAACGCGTGTCAAGAATTACCTCAGCAATCTTCGAGTGTCTGAATTCGTGAGGGAAGGCCTGGAATCCTCAGCGGCCTTAGCCAGAGTTTACAAGCTTATTACTAAGCTTTCACGACAGGTTCCGGCCTCACACCGCGGAGAAGCACACAAGATTGAGTTCTTGAGAAAATCAGCAGTCGGATACTCATGGTCACGTGAGCCGCTTAGCAGAATCTCGACGCACAATCTATCGTTCCAGATGCTTTACGGAGACCTTGAAGCTGCACTGCAATTGGATAAGGAATCAGAGATTGCCCTTGCGCGCGATAAAATCCTTCGCAAGAAAGTACCACGTGCAGATGAACAACTTGGTATCCACTATGCAGGTCAGGGTCGTTAAAAATACCATCCAAGGCAAGTGCGACCGCGTGGAGAGAGCAGGCTATGAAAGAGGACCAATCCTTTAGATATCTCAGGCTGCTTCAACTGTGGGGACCCGAATCACATGTTGAGAGACTGCAAGAAGCCGTTGAATGCGTCTAAAGCTGCTGGTAGAAAGCTAGATTACTTCAAGCGCAAGGAATTCAAAAACCATAGTGTTCACATGGTACTTGCAGACCTCTGCAAGCAGCTTGATGGCATGTCACATGGCGATAAATTGAGCGATGACGGTCAATCTAGCCCCGATGATGTCGAGATCTTCCAGGTGGCTCTTCAAGGCGAATTCGATTCCGACGATTCTGAAGATTCGATTCCGGCCTTTCGTCTACCAGAGGTACAGGTAAACGTGGACTCAGATACGCATGAAATATTTGTGATGAAATGTTCATGGGACGACTCCACCTCTGCAGATTTCGAGAGAGCTTGCGTGGACTCAGGGGCACAAAAGAACGTTATTGGAAAACCTCAAGCGAACGCTTACTGTGCTCTGCTGAACATGGACCTCATGGAAGTTGTGAAAGGAAGGAAGCTGACATTCACGTTTGGAGAATCGAAGCACAAGGGGTCTGGCAATATCCCAATAAGAATTACAGTCTCAAACAACTTCTTCCTTTCCTTTACAGCCGACGTGGTTGATGTGGATGTCCCGCTACTCCTCGGCTTGGATCTCTTGACATAGGCACGCCTCATATTGGATTTTGGGTATGACGAAGTGCTCTGAAAGACTGACGGCTGGAGACTCCCACTAGTTCGTAAACGTGGGCATGTCTACATTGAATGGGCTGTAAATATATTCTTCACCTCTGCCGAGTTGAGGAAGATACATCGTCACTTCTATCATCCGCACCCTGGAAGGCTGTATGACGTGATGCGCCGAGCGGACCCGGATTCCACATCACCGAACTTGTTGGCTGACCTTAAACACATATCATCGACTTGTGAAGTATGCCAACGCGAAGCAGACGGACCTCACAGGTTCAACCCTCACGGTGAGTGCACCTTTAGTCGCACGGTGTGTCTGGATCTTATGAAGCTGGAGAAGCATACGGTGCTACACGCAGTCGACAAGTATACAAAGTTTAGCGCGGCGTGTTTCCTTAAAGGAGAGTCAACGGGAGAGATGTGGGCTGCATTCATGCGTATATGGGTATCAGCCTACGTTGGCTTCCCCGATATCGTCGCCACTGACCAGGGACCTTAGTTCGACTCTCTCGAGTGGAGAAACCTATTGCAGGCTGCAGGCATCAAGGAACAACCTTCTGGAGTCGAGAGTCACAACGCGTTAGGTGTCGGAGAACGCTACCTCTCGTATCTCCGTAGGGTTTATAACAAATTAATCGCGGACGACCCGCATATTGAGCGTGAGCTTGCACTCCAGTTGGCGGTCAAAGCGACGAATGATACTGCTGGTCTCTCTGGTCTCGTCCCCACTCTTCTGGTATTCGGGGGTTCTACCGCGTATACCCCTCATGCCGAAGGATCTACCAGATCATAACGCTCGTATGAAGGCGTTAACGGAAGGACGTAAAGAGATGATAAAAATATCGCATAAGGCGAGGTTAAACTCTGCGTTACGTACAAACATTCCGGCTGCCGCAGATAAGACATTCTCATTTGGCGATGAGGTTCTCATGTACAGAGAGAAACCTGTGGCTAAGTGGGTGGGTCCTTACATAGTACGCGATGTAAAGGAGAAGATGTTGACTCTGGACACCGGTGACCGTCACATTCGCGCCTCTGTTGATAAGGTAAAACATTTCAAAGAAAATGTTGATGTTCCCGTGGTTGACGGCATGCCGCCGCTGTCAGCATCTGAAGATGATGCAGAGCTGACCAAGCGCAAGCCTTAAGTGATTTACCGGTCATTGAAGAACCGTTCAGGGATGAACTTTTTTGACGTGCTTGCAGATATACAGCAGGCAGAGCGTGATCGACAAAGGGTTCAAGATGCTCTTGATACCCCACCTTTCAACATTGCGTACATCGGCGTGCACATCACTGAATTCTTGACGCACAACGATCCACGGATGAATAGCGCAAACTTCCGAGTGGAGAAGGTGAAAGAAATCACCGGTCTGAAGGAACGAAAAGTATGGAAGGTGATCCCCAAAGATGATGTGCCCAAGGATGCAAACATACTGGGTGGACGTTTCGTTCTCTCCATAAAGAACATCGGTACAAAGGATGAGACCGAGAAAGCTCGTTATATTGCACAAGGTTACAACGACAGGGATAAGCCCTACATGGTCCACGACATATCTACATTATGTCAATCCTCTATACGCTTGAATCTCTCTGTTGCTGCTATCAAAGGTTTCCGCATCTTCTCTCATGACGTGAATCAGGCATACGTGCAGAGCAAGGATAGGATGAGCAGACTTATATTCATCTTACCTAAACGCGAGGACCTAGAGACAGTCGGTATCACCGAGGATGAGTTGTTGAAACTCCTCCGACCGTTGTATGGGACATGCGATGCCGGGGATTATTGGGGAGTCGCAGTCCGTTTTCATGTCGAGGGGGATTTGGAAATGTCACCAACAGTTTGCGACCCTGCTCTCTACGTGAAGGTTTCCGATGGAGAGCTTTAGGGAATGATCGGGATACATGTTGACGATAATCTTCATGCAGGGACACCGGACTTTGAGAAGCTCACTCTCGAGAGTCTGAAGAAGTTTGACTCTAAGCCCAGAACTTATGATTTTTGATTTCTTCGGCTCTGTCATTAAGACCACAGGACCATCTCAATTCGAGATATCACAGAAGCGTCATGTTGAAAGGCTTCCGATGGCTCCTAAGGACTGTACGTTCGAGGAATTCAGGAAGCTCCGCGCGATGTTGGCCTGGTTATCCAATACACATCCTGAGCTGTGCTGCCTGATAAACAAGACGGCCCAAGTGACTGAGGAGACTTTCTCGAAAACGAAGATCGCTGAGTTTAACAAGGCTGCAAAATTGGTGAAAGATGGCAACGTTACCGCTCTCAAGTACGAGCCATTGGATGTTAGTAATCTTTGCCTCAAGATGTACGCAGACGCTGCTTTTGCGACAAACGATGACCTCTCTTCCCAACTAGGGTATTTAATTATCTTAGCCGACAAAACTGGAAAGTGTCACGTATTTGACTATTCCAGTAAGAAGTCTAAGAGGATAGTCCGCTCGATCATGGGTGGAGAAGTATACGCCTTTGTCGATGGATTTGATCGCTCTTTTACTCTTCGGAATGATATTGAATTGATGTTGGGCCGCAAGGTCCCTCAAGTGAAGCAATTGTTCGATTCTATTACAAAAGGTCAATCTACGAAAAAGAAGCGACTAATGATTGACATCTTGGCTGCACGTGAAGCGTACAAAGGTATGAAGTAGGATTAGTTGGCTCAAATGACAATCTTGCAGATGGTTTGTCAAAAGTGAAGGACAATGGGGCACTGGTTGCACTTTTGCAATCTGGAGTTGACACATGTGCTGTCCAGCAATGAATAGTACGAAAGGATTAAGCTCCCAAATAGAAATGCGGGAGTGTGGATTTCATGGGTAGATCATACTGTTTTGGGTAGCTTGAACCGGGTGTTATTTTGTGTTGAATTTTCTACGTTTGTTTTTGTACTGGCAGATATTAAATTGGATCGCAAACCAGGAGAGAACTCCGCGTTTTCTCCCGGCCGCCGTTGTTTTGTTCTTTGTAACCGTCTTGTCCAGCTACCCCGCCGACGGAGCTAGCTGATCCACAAGACAACTGGGTCGGTCGAAGGCCCAGCGCTGAGAACATCACAGGGCAACGAAAATTATAGCCTACATAATATGAAAAAACCCAACTGTAGGACATAAAAATTATTTCACACTGAATTCAGCATAAAATAGTGCCAGTGTAAAATAGATGAAATTATTCCTTGATGACTCATAATAAATATAAATTGTGGGCCTCAATAAAAATATTGCTTCACAATTCAGCATCACTGTAGGACACCCGGATAGAGATTAAAATATTTGGTCAATTTTAACATTAAACTTCTTTCTTCTTAAAATAACCCAAAAAATTCCCCCGTACAGTACTGCGCCGCCGCCCACTTCCGCACTGTCCCCACCCTGGATTCCTACGGACACCATGCCTCTGTCTGTTCCTGCGCCGACGGCTCCATTCGGCGCCACAATTGTGTTCGCGACCGCCCTATTTCCGAGGTATCACGCTTATCAATTGGGATTCGCCCTGTCCGGGAATGGACCTTCCCGCAAGACTTGCCCCGACCCTCCAACTCCCGCCGCCGCCTCGACATCTACATCGATGATGTCCAGTTCTCTCCCGTCCCCCAGGGCTACGACGTCACTGTCATCAGCCCCCACTCCGCTCCATACGCCCAACAGCGGATTCACACGCCCCTCGCTACCCTTACTGCATCTCAGCGCGCGAAATCACTCCGCTATGGCCACCTCTGAGCCGAACTACGTATCGACTTCCACCCGATGGCTTTCCATGATACGGGTCTGCCGGTCCCGGTGCTGAACGAGGTCTGTCCAGAATTGCTGAGTACATCGCTCTACGGAAAGGCAGTAGCCCTGCCTTCGAGCGCGATCGCTTGTTCACGATTATCAGCTCGCTCATACAACAACGAACTTCTGTCGCGATCAACCGACGACAACTCAACCGCTCCTAGCTCGGATAGATTTTTTCTCTTTTGAGGGCCGCTAGCCCCTCCTTTTCTGCTTGGTAAAGCCTTCTTCTTCTTCTAAAGTCTCGCAGTAGACGCACCCCCCATATCTCATAATGGGGGGAATGATGGCGTAGTTTACTTCGTCGTCTGACACTTTTAGCGAGGGGAATCCGGTGTTTTACTCTTGGAAGATATATCCGGTCTATCCCATGGTTTTCCAGACAACCGCAATCAACTCAAAAAGGGTATACCGACACAGTAATGGGGAAGGAACTACGCTCCCTAAAATGCTACCTTCAGGCCAGCCATCAAGCAGGCCGCATTGGACATGACGGCTTTCAAATGTAAACCACCCAAAAATTTCTCCCTCTCCGAGCGAGAAGGGGAGTCCACAAGCAAAACAGCCGCATTGGAGGTTCCTGCCAACGCAGAGACCCAGTTTAAGAGAATACCTTACACATTATAAATCATGCTTAGGTATGCCCCTTTGGGCGCCACTGCCTCTAATTAATAAAGCGTCAACGCTTTCCCTCCCTTAGAAACCTAGCGCTGTCGCCAGTCGCGCAATGGAACGGGTTCCGATACTAAACTGGATTATTTAGTTGAGAAGTATTGGATGGATTCATTACTACCAGGCCTTGCCGGTGAGAGTGAAGGCCATGAATGTGGGAAATGCGTTTGTAAGAAGATGGAATTGGCTGAAGCCAAGCGAATCATGGACTAGAAAAGTTCTCCGGGTACTAAAGCGTGTGAAATGAAGCGAAGCAACCTGGCGTATATCATTCAAAAGTACAGAAGAGGACAAAGAGAGACTACCTTAACGTTAGGGCCTGAGCAAGCCTATTATGACCAGATGGAATCGGACTTTGCCCACCTTCGAGCACCTTTCGCATATCGTAGTCCACACCTTGGCCCCCGTACACTGTGAGATAAAGTCTTGCGTGAGTATTTCCAGAGCCGGAGCTAACATGAGCGGTCTTACAGAAGAAAGATAGCCAAGTATTTCAAACTGTCCAGAGGAAGAAGCACAGCTCATTCCTCAACGGTGAACTCTGCAAGAACTTCCTCTGTGCTCTTACCTCTCAGCTTATCAGCCACTGCCTCGCAAGTGAGGTCTACAAGGGAATCAACTTCAAGTAAATCAGCAGCTACCATGAGACGGATCATAGTCCAATTGTCAACATCCAAGAACCCCTTCTCCACAAACAAATTGCACCCAAGCTCACCTCGTTGAGTTCCTGAAGGCGTTGAAATTTGCAAAACTCAATGATTTTTGTGAGGATGGAAGACTTAACGTCACATATCGGAATCATTATGCCATCGATATCATCGGCGTCTTCGAGCACACTTTGACAAAATTGATCTGCATAGCGACATCTTTGTCAACCTCGAAACTTCACCTTCTTTGCTTGTGAGCTTGACGGTAGCCGAACTGGTATCATTGGATCGAGTCGCCGGCATTATTGACTGGCTTGGTTGTGACCCAGAAGTATCGTTGAAAATGTTACCGAGTTGGTAGTTCTTTAGAATATTGCCTTGTTCAGTTTTGGCGTCTGGTAGGAACGACGTTAGAGATGCTCCAGTATCGTTAGCGTTTTGATCTAGAAAAGCGCGACAGAAAGGAGTATGAGGCAAGGCACTACCAGGGCCGCCGTCGTCTGAAAATCTTTTCATTGGCAATCTAAACTGAATTGTACGGTACAATTGAATGCAAGTTTATACGTACAGTAGGGGCGTTTGACCATTGCATCACTCGTAGTAAACCAACTTCAACCCATTTCACCCGAACGTCAGTGGTTACCCTACTTACAGTAGTCCTCGTCTGCGATTGCTGTTATCAAGAAAGTAAAGTATACCAACCCATTCAGGTAAACCCCAAACAGCCCAACCTGTTGCTGTTATCAGGAAAATTAAGTAAACTAACCCATCTACCCCCACCATTAAACCCAATTTACCTCTATCGCGGTATTTGCCTTTATCAAGAAAATTAAGTGTGCCGTACCACCCCACTTACCCAAACATTTAAGTAAACCAACCCATTTAACCCAATTCACCGGTGTACAGAAATGGAATTTACAGTACACCGTACAATGCCCAGCGCGGCATGCCTGCTCGCCGGCACTCAGCCGACCCTGTAAGGAAGGTCATGTACTGTAGTGTTACCCATCAGCGACGACTTATCCCGCATAACGCATTAGCCGCGTGGATATAACCGACCACATCTTCCATGCACTAAAGTAGATACTGAACGCATTAAACTTCTTTCTTTAAAATAAAAAATGGTCTTTCGGCTTCCCTGTCGCCCACTTCCCTGTTTCAGAGGTGTCAAACGCCGGTCCCCGACGAACGGCTCCAGTCTGCTATCTCGTCTGAGCTTCACAGTTGGACGTTTGATCGGATCTCCCGATCATCCTCTGACCGCGACAGATCTCGCCTCCTATCCGTCCGTGAGTCGTCCGCCTGTTCAGCTTTCTCAACTTGACCGCACCCTCACCGCGGAACCTATCTGTCCTCGTAAGCTTAGATAGTCGCTGTATCTCTACGCCTCGGCCGCGCGATTTTCTCTGGTCATGATCGATGTCCGGTATGTGCTCGCCGTTCCAACGACGTCGCCCCGTTGCTCGATCCCCTGGGCAATGCCCTCACCTGTAAGTACAACGATGGGCAGACTCCTCGCCACAATGTCTTGCGTAATGTGAAAATTGACCAAATATTTTAATCTCTATCCCGGTGTCCTACAGTGATGCTGAATTGTGGAGCAATATTTTTATTGAGGCCCACAATTTATATTTATTATGAATCATCAAGGAATAATTTTATCTATTTTACACTGGCACTATTTTATGCTGAATTCAGTGTGAAATAATTTTTATGTCCTACAGTTGGGTTTTTATATTATACAGGCTATAATTACTACATTTATGCTACCAACAAATTATTATCTGGATGATTGCTTACCTGGAAAATACTGCAATAATTATTGCTGAGCCTAAATTATGTCTACCAAAATTATTGAACGGCTCACCTGATTTTTGTAGCAGGTTCACCCTGGCGTAGAGTATAAGTAGTCTAGGTTGTTAGAAATATTTTTACATCCTCGGGCTATCGAAATATCCCCTCGATCAGATATTATTAAATTTGGTTTTCTATTCATTATTCATTCTAAGTCCGATTGTGGCATTTACTTATTTATTCAAGTTGGAACTATTTATTATTATTTGGATCTACCTATCCCAATTATTTTGCAGTTATGGGCCCAGATCGCCCCGAAATTCCCTCAAGGCCGAAATTTTCATGGGATCTTCGCACGGCTCCTTGGACGGATGGTAAGGACCTCAAGAAAAATATTTTGATGCTGTTCAAAAATGGAAATCTGTTCATGATTTATTACCAGCATCAAATTCTAATAAGGTTCCTAAGGCAGTACAAGGTCTTGTCTTACAATCACAATTATTTGGACGAGCTCTTGATATTTGTAAGAAAATTCCAGACACAGAAATTCAGTCTGAAAATGGTGCATTAGCGATTGCTAACGCTATTCATAAGGTGGATCCTCTTTCATCTATATCAGATACCTTTCAAAAAATCTTATATCTATTGCACACTACTCGTGGTGACAGTGAGTCTTTCAAAAATTTTGAATCACGGTTTATGCCTCAAATTGCCCGATTTCATTCATCTACTGGTACTTCGAAATTACCTGAAGCACTGGTATCATTTTTGCTCCTGGCTAATTCCAAAATTGATTCAAACCAGCGAGTATCTATTTTGGCTGCTGCTTCTCCGAAGCATGAAGAAGCCGATTTGGAAAAAGGAAAAATCCTAGAATTAATCAAATATTCAGAAATATCATCTATTATTCGTGCATGTGATAAACCAAAAAATACAAATCAAATATATGGAAATGCTCAAAAATATATCTCTTCAAATCAATCAAATATTTCATACGGAGAAAAGAAAAATTTCAAGAAAAATAATAAGCAAAGATTATCTCCTGAAGACTTTGCTGCGCTCAAGGCAAAATCAACTTGTGACCGATGTGGAGAAATTGGCCATTGGGCCTATGAAAAAGATAAATGCAAGAGTGCTAAAAATTATCATAAAGGTTCATCATCTAGAATGGGAAATGCAGAAAATATCAAAGACAAAAATGATTCTGGTTCGTAACATTTCATATGGTAAAAACGGTGCTTGATTCTCCGTCAAATACGTTATACCCAGGTCCGTTACTTGATGATGGAGCACCGTATAGTGGAATGGGTATTGTTGAATTACGAGCACTTTCGAAATTTATTTTACCGAAATGGAATGGAATTCTTGATGAACTTCCTGAATGTATCAAGGACACGCCCTTCTGGCAATACGGAAATGGCGACCACTCAAGCAAAAAAAATGATCGGTTCAATATTTTTATCAGCTATTTCAGACAATGGAAATCAGGTTAAAATAAGGCATCTAATAATCAGTGGATCATCTCAATGGGTTATTGGAAGAAATATCACAAGAAAATCAAATATTATTCATATGACGGACAATCGCATCGAGTTCGAGTCCGCAAATAATTCAATCGATTCTATAACATTGGTGGATCATGGTCATCATTGTTATGTACCTGGAAATATATTTATACAATCATCCGAACCTATTGAAAACTCATTTCTATCAGCAATTTGTTCCAACAATATCAATACATCAAAAAATATATCTTGGGCTGAAAAGAAGAAAATAATTAATAAGGTTCACAAACATGTATGTGGTCACTCAAATTATGATGATATAAAACTATTGTTACAAAGAAATTTTATATGGGACGATGAATGCAAAAAATATTTATCAAGCATAATTGACTCCTGCAAATTTTGTGATGTCACAAAAAAACCATCTCATCCTCGTGCAGTATCTTTAAGCTCTATATCTCGCGGATTTAATGAATTGGTTTGTGTGGATCATTTTTTTGTGGAAAACTTGGATATTTTTCACATTATGGACTCAGTTACCAGGTATTCAACTGGTTCAATAGTGCCCTCTTTAAGGATGGAAAATTGCGTTGATTGTATTGAGACTCTCTGGTTAACACCATTTTGGGACCCTAACTATTTAATGGGAGATCAGGCGTTTGACAATGATAATTTTAGAAGCTATCTTGAGGAAAGAGGAATTTCGTTTTGTCCTATTGGTTCCCGCCGCCATAACAAAAATTATATTGAGTCAAAACATAAAATATTGAGAGACATTTATATCCGTTTAAAAATATCCGATTCTTCTGCAAGTAATACGGTTCGTATTGCTCGAATGTTTCAAATATCGAATGATTTATATGGAAATGATGTTGTTTCTTCATACGAGCTTGCCACTGGTCACACTCGACCCATCGATAATTCTGGTCCTCGAAGTCTACCAAATGATTTAAGAGAAGCTCATAATGAGCTAATAGCCAAGAGGAAATTAAATCTTATTCTAAAATCAAAGTCTGTGACCGATATTCCAATTAATGTTGGCGATATTGTGGAAATTTTTATTCATCTACCAAATCAGAAAAAGGATCTTGGTCATCGCCCAAACCAGTATTGAAATTCGACAAAAAATCTCTTATCGTCACAGTACCTGGATCCAATGGAAAATTTATACATGCTGCAATTGAAGATGTCCGACATTCCGTTTCATCTAATGAACTAGCATACCAAATTCAAAAGGCAAATGATTTATTGAATCAGTCTATTGAATATTCTGTGGAAGATATTTCTGATGAAACAAATATTACCGAAGTGAAGAATGTGGGCGAAAACAATTTTGACGATCATTCTGATGATGGTAATTTTAACCCAAATATGAATACTGATGTCGAAAAATATAATGAATCAGAAATTGATGGAAATTTATCAGAATCTAAAAACATATTATCTCTCGAACATGTTCCGATTGAATCTGAACTTAGTTCCCTGCACCCTGAAAATTTAATTCATATCCCTATTGATGAAAACGATGGAATTGATGCGCATGAAATTGAGTTGTTACCTGGAACGGAATTGAAATCATCTGAACAAAAAGATCTGAGTTTTTATCATAAAAGGTTTGGATCTAAAGAATTTTTACTTCATCAAGCATCTGGACTTCCATCTCATATTATTTCAAATGCGTACAATACGGAAGAAAATAATTTTCTCACTACGTGTTCAAAAATTCATGTTTCAAAAATTCCTCCCGACTCGAATGTAATATCCAGTCACGTTTTATACAAAATAAAAATTTTGGATGATGGAAAATATTATTGCAAGGCTCGAATTGCTCCGCATGGAAATGAGGACAAGGAGAAAAATAATTTGAGAACTGATTCGGAATCTTGTTCTCCGATGGCAATTAGAATTCTCTTATCAATTGCTACAATTTTTAAATGGAATTTATCAAAGGTTGATGTGAAGTCTGCATTTTTACAATCTGGATCAGCATTACGAGATGTTTATGTGAGACCTCCTCGGGAATGCTCCGAAAAATCCTTCTATTGGTTATTACTGTCTGCTTCATATGGGTTAGTCAACGCGAATGCAAAATGGCAAATACACTCTGATAATACTTTCTTTGACCTCGGATTGAAATCAGTCGTTTATATACCCCAATTATTTTTCATGAGTTTAAAAGGATCCTTAATTCTGCTTGTTGTTAAATTGGTCGATGATATACTTATTACTGGACAAAAAAAATTAAGAAGCAATTTATCCAAGATCTTGGGAAAGTATATAAGCTTGGTACAATCGTACATAGTCCTGGATCTTTTTATTTCAATGGAGTTAAAATCATGCAGTTTGATGACTATAAAATTAATGTCTCAGCTGATGATAAGCTAAATGGACTGGAACCCCATTCAATATCAAGAAATCGTCGAAAACAACCTGATGAAGAAATGAACTCATTTGAAAACTTTGCTTTTAATTCGTTAAACGGATCAATTGTCTATTTGGGTATGGTTGCATCTCCAGTGTCTGCCTTTACAGCAAGTTATTTACAACAGAAAAGGTCAAATCCGTTGGTTCGTGATTTATCTATCCAATCTTCTATGCTTCGGAATTTAAAATCTTTTGGTTCTACAAGCACGTATCGGCGCCCGGAAGTTTCTGGAAATTTCAATTTATCAGTTGTTGTTTTTTCTGATGCAGGAAAACCAGCCGGATCGACAAATGCTCAACTTGGATGTATTGGTGGGTTGCTAATTGGCTCCTTAAATTGTAATTCAATATTTCATACAATTTATTGGCATTCACATCTATCTCGGCGTCCTGTTAAATCTATTGCATCTGGTGAAATATTGGCTGCTGGTGAAGCTATCGAGGAAGGAAAAATTATTGCAGCAGCATACAGTACACTTCTAAATATCAATATTCCTCTTCATGTTGCTGTTGATTCAAAAGATCTATTCAGCTCTCTATCTACTTGTCGTGTGCCTGAAGATAAATCTATTAGAGCGGATGTTCAATTAATTCGATATAATTTCGAAACGAACAAAATCAAGAAAATGCTATGGATACCTGGTTCAATTAATCCTTCCGACCCGCTCACAAAAAAGGACAGTCCTGTATCTGACATGCTCAAGCTCCTTTTATTTGATGGATCTATACCTATGGATATGAGTAATATTTTATCTCGGGATTCATCTCAGTCAACAGGATAAATTTAATTCAATATTTCAAAGAGGAAGTAGTGTGAAAATTGACCAAATATTTTAATCTCTATCCCGGTGTCCTACAGTGATGCTGAATTGTGGAGCAATATTTTTATTGAGGCCCACAATTTATATTTATTATGAATCATCAAGGAATAATTTTATCTATTTTACACTGGCACTATTTTATGCTGAATTCAGTGTGAAATAATTTTTATGTCCTACAGTTGGGTTTTTATATTATACAGGCTATAATTACTACATTTATGCTACCAACAAACTATTATCTGGATGATTGCTTACCTGGAAAATACTGCAATAATTATTGCTGAGCCTAAATTATGTCTACCAAAATTATTGAACGGCTCACCTGATTTTTGTAGCAGGTTCACCCTGGCGTAGAGTATAAGTAGTCTAGGTTGTTAGAAATATTTTTACATCCTCGGGCTATCGAAATATCCCCCCTCGATCAGATATTATTAAATTTGGTTTTCTATTCATTATTCATTCTAAGTCCGATTGTGGCATTTTTATTTATTTATTCAAGTTGGAACTATTTATTATTATTTGGATCTACCTATCCCAATTATTTTGCACGTAGCGCTTTCCATCGTTACTGTTGTCTGGAAAACCATGGGATAGACCGGATATATCTTCCAAGAGTAAAACACCCAAACCTTTTCCCTCGTTACTGTAGGGAGCTTGGAATTTCTGCCTCTCTTGAACATCTGCTTCCTCCCATTCCCCCTTCGTCCT
This sequence comes from Kappaphycus alvarezii, assembly GCA_002205965.3. Taxonomy (NCBI): domain Eukaryota; phylum Rhodophyta; class Florideophyceae; order Gigartinales; family Solieriaceae; genus Kappaphycus; species Kappaphycus alvarezii. The sequence continues at coordinate 32,881 of NADL03000239.1, forward strand.
CTCCCTCGTCCGCCCTTCGCATAGATCTTTATATCCCTGCTGCATATGGCCTCGACCCGAAGGATATCGCTTTGGATGTCACAGTGGCCCATCCACAGGTCACTTCGCGCGTTTCCCAGTGTGCCCTATCTGGCTGCGCAGCTGCCTCAATTGCTGAACGTGCGAAACACACGCACTACAGTCTAGTCTGCCACACGAACGATATACGGCTTCTTCCTGTTGGTATTGATGTGTTCGGTGCCCTTGGGGCCGACGGGGCGACTTTCTTCCGGTGCCTTTCTACGTTCGCTGCTACCCGTCGAGGCACCACTCCCCAATGGGAGCTGCACCTCCTAATCACGCGCTTTGTGTTCTGCTTGCATGGGTTGCAAGCTCGTCAAGTTCTTACCAGATGCATTTCCGATTAGTTTCTCTCTCATCCCCCTATGGATGTTAATTTCTCTGTAATCCTCCTCAGCATGTTCTCCCACATGCTCTTTCCACAACCTGTAAAGATTACACACACTCTTAAAATAACCCAAAAATTTCCCCCCGTACAGTACTGCGCCGCCCCCCACTTCCGCACTGTCCCCACCCTGGATTCCTACGGACACCATGCCTCTGTCTGTTCCTGCGCCGACGGCTCCATTCGGCGCCACAATTGTGTTCGCGACCGCCCCATTTCCGAGGTATCACGCTTATCAATTGGGATTTGATAGGGGTAAATCGTCGGGGAGAAGAGATACTTAGAACCAACTACCCCAAGACGGAGGTGTTGCGAGCGACAAAAGTGCTACCGTGGTATAGTTGAACAAATAAAAAGGAGTGTATATGGGAGAGAGTTGAGAGGGCTACAAGCAAGTATAAAAGGGGCAGGGTCTACCACTGATGCTCTGCGACCAGCTTAGGAAAAAGTTTTCTAGGGTCTGAAGTTGACTCTCAACTTCCTACTACTCGGAGCTTGACCTGAAGTTGTCTGCCAACTTGCTTGACCTCTCAAGGAGGAAGCACTTTACTCAGCTTATATAGACCTTTCGGCTAATCCTAAAGTCTCAATCAAACATACTAAATACCATAAAACGCATTCACGGGAATCGTGTGAACCAGAGAGACCATTAGAAGATATTTCCTCAAGGTAAATATCTAGGTGCCATACCCATGCCAGCCACCCATCGGCCAGGGGTGGGAATTGATGTGGCCATTATATAGACCTTTCAGAGTCACTCGTAGTATCACCCACAACCTAGAACTGTACTGACATCCACTATGACAGCAGCGTGTCCTAAAATAAAAAATCAACCGATGAATTTGCCACACTCACCCAAATTAAAAATATCTTGCAAATTCAAAAACTGTAAAAATATCTTCCCAGTTCCAATACTGTATACAATTATGGTCCTCATCTAAATTTTTTCGTGTGCGAATTTGCGCACATCACGCCCTCCCGCTCAAGACGAACGTCCCGGCTCGTCACTGCTCTTGTTGTTCTTGTGGGAGTTCTATCCATTCATCAGGGAGAGTATAGGGTTCACTATAAGGATATGGTAGTAGCTCATTTCCAATATGATGAGAGAGTGTGTACCGTGCGATGACCGGCTCATCTCCTTGGTCAAGAGTTTCGTAGATTCGGCGTATGGTTTCATAGTGTTCTCTAATGAGCTCCTCCGTTTCACTTCTCCAAACCTTCCAAATGTGAGGTAATAAACGTAGTATGCAAACTTTTCTGGCAACGGGTCCAGAAACGGGTATCTGAAGGAGAAAAAAAACTCGCAACAAAGGACTGAGTCTCACGAGTAAGGTGCGCCCCGTGAATGGTCTGGAAGCACATGCAAATACTAATTGCAAAAAAGGAAATTACTTCTGCTTCTCGTGGGTCCTCTGTCATTTCGCGAAGCCAACGTCTAATTGGTAGCCGTCCAATAATTAAGGATGCATAGTTTCCCCCTGGGAGACTAGGCGGTGTTTGAGGCGATCTTCTTGGCGATCTTCCTCGCTGCTCCCGACGCCTTGCCCTCTTCGATGATCCGCCCCGATCACTTGATGGTCCAGCTCGTATCATCATCACGGCCTCGGGAGGATCCTGGTCTTCGGCTGAGGTTGTATTTCTGAGCGGAGCAACGTAAGGTTCCCATAGAGGATATGGGACCAGTCGATATTCCATATCAGGGGGCAAGCTGTTAACCTCTCAGTCGCACATCTTGGTTGTTCTTGAGAAATACGTAAACTGGACGGATAATGTTCAGATATGTTTGCGACAAGTCTCCGATAGCTACCATTCCATACCTCCCTATAGAGTAATGATATATGACTTCCACAAACTCTGGACCTGCTTCCGTGAACCTTCCGTTTTGGAATGAGAATAGAACTCTGATCAATAGTCGGAAATCTTCTTGAGGTAGCAATGGTCCGTTCAACGTACGAAAACATAGGCATATATTAATGTAGAAATGGATGATTACGTGGAGTTCGTAGTAGTCACGCGTAATCGAGATGATCCATTCCCAGGCCCTTTTCCTCCCATAGGAATCATTCTATAGTTAAAGATGAGTATGCCTCGTGGTTGCGCATAGTCCTGTGTGAGAAGGAATTCTTCAGGCCTCTGATGGTAAGGGACCAGACGACGTGCATGGATTGCCCTCCTTGATCTCTTCCCTGAGCTTGAACAGAGCTTATAATGCGGGTGTCTTTCCTCCGTGACGATGCAAGGGTTCGAGTACTTTGTTTGGAAAGCCGGCCACTTCACAGCCTGTTGCATTGCTTTTCCGTGTGCTACAAGTACTTTAGAGCCGACTGAGAAAGTTTGGACTGGAGGCTCTTCATCCTTATTTCTTGTCTGTGTTAGCGCGCGGTGTGATCTCCAGCTTTCGGTGGCCAATAGTTCGACCTCTCTACTCTCTTCATCGATAACATTTGTTTCCATATCTCTCTGTAACATTCTAGGAGCTCTTCCGTACATTAGCTCAAACGGTGACCGTCCACTTCTTCCTCTTCTTCGCCGATAGCCGTATAACACTTTTGGTAAGGCATCTTCCCACTGGATTTCATTCTCGGACATAGTTTTCGATATTGATCGTTTGATGGTTCCAACCATCCTCTCCGCTTTCCCGTTTGACATAGGAGCATATGCGAGAACTGTCTTTAGCTGAATACCTTTTTCTTCCAAGAAACGAAGCAGTGAAGTTGCAGTAAAACAAAGTGCGTTATCCGAGATGATCCTTTTTGGAAGACCAAACGGTTCAATTATTTCTTTTTCGATGAATCTCAGGACCACTTCAGCATTGGCCTCCTCAACTGCAACTGCTATTGGCCATCCAGTAAGATGTTCCACCCCTATAAGGAGATATTTGTTTCCGGAAGAGGTTTCCTTGAATGGGCCGGCAAAGTCAATTGAAAAGGTTTCAAAGAGACCGGAAACTGGAAAGCCTAGAGTTGTCTTATACTTTCGTATTGGCGTGAATTTTTGACAGTTGTCGCAGCTTTTCACGAAGTTATAGACGTCCTTATGGATACTGGGCCACCAGAATCTCTCAGTAACGAATTTCTTGGTTGTTTCGAGATCCCAATGCCCTAACTCATCATGAAAAGTCCTCAAGATCTTCATTCTTTCTTTCAAAGGGGCCACTAGTCGAGGACCGGCTTTCGTGTGTCGGAAGAGTTTCCCATTCCATAGTGTAAAAGCCTTTTGATTCCTGCGTACCCAATTTCTGTGTTCAATATCAACCTTTCTCATTTCTAGTCCATCCAGGAATTTAATTAGTCCGTCAATATTAGCTTCGTACTCGTTATTGTTCGGCACTTGCACCTCGGCAACTCCGACGATGTTCTCGGAAGCTTTTTCATTTGGAATCAGTGGATCCCTCAAGCGGGATAGGTATCGGCAGGCTGATTATTGCGTCCGGGCCTATACACAATTTCAAACCGATATTCTGCGAAAATGTCGAGCCATCGGGCCAAGCGGTGATGTACATCTTTCTTTTGGAATGCTGTCTTAAGTGCCTGGTGATCAGTTATCAAGACAAATTTCTCGAGTGATAAAAGGTATACGCGAAACTTTTTCAGTGCGAAGACAACAGCGAGCGCTTCTTTTTCGCAGACTGAGTATCTCCTTTCCGCATCATTCAGAGTGCGACTTGCGAATTGAACCGGGTGTAGTCTTCCGTTTTCATCTTTTTGGGACAAAACGGCACCCAAAGACCGTTCTGAGGCATCTGTCTCCACAACAAATGGTCTCTTGAAATCTGGATACATGAGCACTGGGGGGACACATAGCTTATCTTTAAGCTCTTCAAATGCGGTTTGCATTTCCTTGTTCCATAAAAATTTTCCGTTCTTTGTTGTGCTGGCATGTAACGGTGCTGCAGTCTTGGCGAAATCTTTGATAAATCTCCTGTAATATGAGGCCAGTCCTAAGAAGCTTCGAACCTCCGTCTTTGAAGCGGGCCTTGGTGCCAACTTGATTTTTTTCGTTTTCTCTGGATCCACTTTAATTCCCTCTTGATCGACGATATGACCGAGTAATTGGATAGACGTTTTCGCAAAGAAGCATTTGCTTAACTTAATTTTCAGGCTGTACGCAGCTATTTTCTCCACCACAGTCTTGACATGCGATATGTGCTGATCCAAGGTTTTTGAGAATATCACTACATCATCGATATAAACTCTTGCAAATGGAAGTCCTTTCAAAACCTCGTTCATCATTCTTTGGAATGTAGCTGGGGCATTCATGAGACCAAAAGGCATCACTTCGAACCTGAATGTACCGGCTTTGCTGGTAAAAGTTGTTTTTTCCTTGCATTTTTCATCCAATGGAATCTGCCAATAACCAGTGTAAAGATCAATTGAGGTGAAGTATCTCCCGTCCTTCAAGTCCTCGAGGATTTCCTCCATATTCGGAATCGGAAATCGATCGGGTATCATTCTCTGGTTCAGTTGTCGGTAATCGACGCAAAAACGCAGCTTTCCATCCTTCTTTGGTGCGACCACAACTGGAAATGACCATGGGGATGAAACTGGCCGAATGATATCATTTTCCAGCATACTTGTAACATTCTCTGAGATAAATTGGTCATATTTTGGCGGTTGACGTCTAGGCCTGTGGTAAATTGGTTGAGTATCGGTAAGTTCAAATGAGTGAGTGACCGGTACACTTGCTTGTCTTAAATCTGAACACTCCATGCAATTACTTCGGAAGATGTTAACATGTCGGATATTATCATTGAGGCGGGGGCTGGAAGGTGCTGTACTTTTTCTTGAATTTCTCCAATTTGGCGCTGGTCCTTTTCTTGATCCTCACCCTCCAAATTTTGAAGGACCTCTTCCGGCGTGCTCACATCTTCAGATATGGAATTCGATATATTCTTGTTTTCCGTGCAATTGTAATCTTCTTTCATGCCCCGAATTCCGTCCTTTGATTCGATATTATCGCAAAAAGAAACACATTCAGGTGTCAAACCTACCCTAGAATTCCATTCTTCATCTGTTTCAAACCCAGAATCATAATCGTCCCATGTCATGTTCATTGTCCCCCGAGCGTACCCTTTCTCACTTCCGAAAGTGTTAGTTGGTTCGGAATCTTCGCTGTCATAGCTAGAAGTGAAATCTTCACTGTCCGTCTCTCTTAGATCTTCCGGATGTGTGCTTTTGTCGAAATCCAGGGGCATCTTCACGTTTCTGCCGTCAACATTAACTGAAACGATTTGGTTGCCCAAGTCAATGCAGGTCCCTAGTCTTTCCATGGTAGGACAGCCAATGATTGCATCGAAAGGGAGCTCCGGCATGACGAGAAAGTCTACATCAACTTTAGAGTCCCCAAAGAACACGGAAACCTTGTTAACAGTGCCCATGCATTTTGAGACGGTTCCATCCGCCACAGTTATTCTTCGAGTAGTTGGAATAATTTCGAGACCTAAATCTGTCACCAAAGTTTCTGAGATAAGGTTTGGAACAGCGCCCGAATCGAAAAGAGCTTGGGTTTGCATTCCCAATACTTTGACTGGTACTAGGTTTAAGCGTCTTGGTGCTGTCGAGGCCGATTGAAGAAACAGTTTCTTACCCTTAGCGGACTTATTAGACCTGATAATTTTTTTGAGTTCTTTTCTCGCATCCTCTGCGTCGCCCCTCAAAAGTTGACCAAACGTTATCCCAGTTGGGGCCGATGCAAGCTCAGCCACCAAATTGTACTTCTTCACATATTCTAGTACGTCCTTCGGGATACTCTTAAATTTCTTACTCTTTCTCGTCTTCTTGGCCGAAGTGTTTCCCACCCCTGGAACAACTTGATCAAGCCTCTTGGTTCGAGGAGGTACAGGTGCTGGGATATGCTCCAGCATTCCATAATCTAGCCTAGGTTTTTTCGACAAAACGTTCCCTTCCCCATCCCTTTTTGTCACATTAACTTGACTGATTTCTTCAGCGATGGATACATTACCGGCATCCGCCAACCTTTGATCCTTCCTGTTTTGTAAGATTTTCATCTCTGGTCCTGACTCACTCCTCGCGTCCGATAAATTTGCTCTTCTGTTGTCTTTAGACCAGCAGTTACTTTCATGATGCCCGTAACGACCGCACTTTCCACAACGAGTGTTTCTATGTGGATTATCAGGACACCTATTTGCAAAGTGTCCAGGCTTGTGACAGTAGGAACAGACTTCTGCGGCCTTGGGGGCCCCAGACTGGTTCTTCTTAATGGTAAGAGTAAGGCTTTCCAACTGCGAGGTTATCATGTCAAGTCGATTATCGAATCGGGTTTCCAACCTTTCTTCCAAGTTTTTGACATCGCTCCTGACTGATTCCAATGCTGCTGCGCTAGTCGCTGGCCTTTGATAATTCTTTTCAGGATGTACGATCGGCATAGATGTACGGGTTTCCCTCGGTATTTCACTTAGTGACTGAAACGTCTCCGAATTTTTGACAAATTCTACTATGGTACCCTTCAGTTCATTAAAAGTGTGAGGGCCCTTGATGAGGAGGAAATCGGAGAGCCGCTTATCCCCCATCGCCGCCTTACGCAGCATTCCGTACTTGGCTTGGGCGTTGAACCCAGCCTTTTCATAGAGATCACACAAGTATACCAATGAGCTTAACAAATCGTCGAAGTTGAGCCGGGCCTCTATGGCGGTACGAATCATCTCATCTGGTTCTACCTGCTTAGCATATTCTTTCACAAGCCACTCACATACCTCACCGAAGTTACGCCCATTCCCGTTAAGAGACCACCCGTTGATAAACTTGGCCTTATATTTGTGCTTTGCGTCACCATGAAGATAGGCGAAGATACTTTCGGCCTTCTCTTCATCGCTCTTCTCACGCATCACAACGTTGACATATGTATAGAGAAACTCCTCAACGTCTTCATTCTTGCCCCCTGTGAACGTTATACGAGCAGCGTTGAGATCCATGATTACAGAAAAGAAATCCCCTCGAATGGTTCCCTAAGACTGCTCAACTCGAATACCTCGGGTGCAACCCCCTCCACAAGAGTACCAAATGATAGGGGTAAATCGTCGGGAGAAGAGATACTTAGAACCAACTACCCCAAGACGGAGGTGTTGCGAGCGACAAAAGTGCTACCGTGGTATAGTTGAACAAATAAAAAGGAGTGTATATGGGAGAGAGTTGAGAGGGCTACAAGCAAGTATAAAAGGGGCAGGGTCTACCACTGATGCTCTGCGACCAGCTTAGGAAAAAGTTTTCTAGGGTCTGAAGTTGACTCTCAACTTCCTACTACTCGGAGCTTGACCTGAAGTTGTCTGCCAACTTGCTTGACCTCTCAAGGAGGAAGCACTTTACTCAGCTTATATAGACTTTCGGCTAATCCTAAAGTCTCAATCAAACATACTAAATACCATAAAACGCATTCACGGGAATCGTGTGAACCAGAGAGACCATTAGAAGATATTTCCTCAAGGTAAATATCTAGGTGCCATACCCATGCCAGCCACCCATCGGCCAGGGGTGGGAATTGATGTGGCCATTATATAGACCTTTCAGAGTCACTCGTAGTATCACCCACAACCTAGAACTGTACTGACATCCACTATGACAGCGTGTCCTAAAATAAAAAATCAACCGATGAATTTGCCACACTCACCCAAATTAAAAATATCTTGCAAATTCAAAAACTGTAAAAATATCTTCCCAGTTCCAATACTGTATACAATTATGGTCCTCATCTAAATTTTTTCGTGTGCGAATTTGGCGCACATCAGGATTCGCCCTGTCCGGGAATGGACCTTCCCGCAAGACTTGCCCCGACCCTCCAACTCCCGCCGCCGCCTCGACATCTACATCGATGATTTCCAGTTCTCTCCCATCCCCAGGGCTACGACGTCACTGTCATCAGCCCCCACTCCGCTCCATACGCCCAACAGCGGATTCACACGCCCCTCGCTACCCTTACTGCATCTCAGCGCGCGAAATCACTCCGCTATGGCCACCTCTGAGCCGAACTACGTATCGACTTCCACCCGATGGCTTTCGATGTATACGGGTCTGCCGGTCCCGGTGCCGAACGAGGTCTGTCCAGAATTGCTGAGTACATCGCTCTACGGAAAGGCAGTAGCCCTGCCTTCGAGCGCGATCGCTTGTTCACGATTATCAGCTCGCTCATACAACAACGAACTTCTGTCGCGATCAACCGACGACAACTCAACCGCTCCTAGCTCGGATAGATTTTTTCTCTTTTGAGGGCCGCTAGCCCCTCCTTTTCTGCTTGGTAAAGTCTTCTTCTTCTTCTAAAGTCTCGCAGTAGACGCACCCCCCATATCTCATAATGGGGGAATGATGGCGTAGTTTACTTCGTCGTCTGACACTTTTAGCGAGGGGAATCCGGTGTTTTACTCTTGGAAGATATATCCGGTCTATCCCATGGTTTTCCAGACAACCGCAATCAACTCAAAAAGGGTATACCGACACAGTAATGGGGAAGGAACTACGCTCCCTAAAATGCTACCTTCAGGCCAGCCATCAAGCAGGCCGCATTGGACATGACGGCTTTCAAATGTAAACCACCCAAAAATTTCTCCCTCTCCGAGCGAGAAGGGGGAGTCCACAAGCAAAACAGCCGCATTGGAGGTTCCTGCCAACGCAGAGACCCAGTTTAAGAGAATACCTTACACATTATAAATCATGCTTAGGTATGCCCCTTTGGGCGCCACTGCCTCTAAATTAATAAAGCGTCAACGCTTTCCCTCCCCTTAGAAACCTAGCGCTGTCGCCAGTCGCGCAATGGAACGGGTTCCGATACTAAACTGGATTATTTAGTTGAGAAGTATTGGATGGATTCATTACTACCAGGCCTTGCCGGTGAGAGTGAAGGCCATGAATGTGGGAAATGCGTTTGTAAGAAGATGGAATTGGCTGAAGCCAAGCGAATCATGGACTAGAAAAAGTTCTCCGGGTACTAAAGCGTGTGAAATGAAGCGAAGCAACCTGGCGTATATCATTCAAAAGTACAGAAGAGGACAAAGAGAGACTACCTTAACGTTAGGGCCTGAGCAAGCCTATTATGACCAGATGGAATCGGACTTTGCCCACCTTCGAGCACCTTTCGCATATCGTAGTCCACACCTTGGCCCCCGTACACTGTGAGATAAAGTCTTGCGTGAGTATTTCCAGAGCCGGAGCTAACATGAGCGGTCTTACAAAGAAAGATAGCCAAGTATTTCAAACTGTCCAGAGGAAGAAGCACAGCTCATTCCTCAACGGTGAACTCTGCAAGAACTTCCTCTGTGCTCTTACCTCTCAGCTTATCAGCCACTGCCTCGCAAGTGAGGTCTACAAGGGACTCAACTTCAAGTAAATCAGCAGCTACCATGAGACGGATCATAGTCCAATTGTCAACATCAAGAACCCCTTCCCCACAAACAAATTGCACCCAAGCTCACCTCGTTGAGTTCCTGAAGGCGTTGAAATTTGCAAAACTCAATGATTTTTGTGAGGATGGAAGACTTAACGTCACATATCGGAATCATTATGCCATCGATATCATCGGCGTCTTCGAGCACACTTTTGACAAAATTGATCTGCATAGCGACATCTTTGTCAACCTCGAAAACTTCACCTTCTTTGCTTGTGAGCTTGACGGTAGCCGAACTGGTATCATTGGATCGAGTCGCCGGCATTATTGACTGGCTTGGTTGTGACCCAGAAGTATCGTTGAAAATGTTACCGAGTTGGTAGTTCTTTAGAATATTGCCTTGTTCAGTTTTGGCGTCTGGTAGGAACGACGTTAGAGATGCTCCAGTATCGTTAGCGTTTTGATCTAGAAAAGCGCGACAGAAAGGAGTATGAGGCAAGGCACTACCAGGGCCGCCGTCGTCTGAAAATCTTTTCATTGGCAATCTAAACTGAATTGTACGGTACAATTGAATGCAAGTTTATACGTACAGTAGGGGCGTTTGACCATTGCATCACTCGTAGTAAACCAACTTCAACCCATTTCACCCGAACAGTGGTTACCCTACTTACAGTAGTCCTCGTCTGCGATTGCTGTTATCAAGAAAGTAAAGTATACCAACCCATTCAGGTAAACCCCAAACAGCCCAACCTGTTGCTGTTATCAGGAAAATTAAGTAAACTAACCCATCTACCCCCACCAACCCATTAAACCCAATTTACCTCTATCCGTATTTGCCTTTATCAAGAAAATTAAGTGTGCCGTACCACCCCACTTACCCAAACATTTAAGTAAACCAACCCATTTAACCCAATTCACCGGTGTACAGAAATGGAATTTACAGTACACCGTACAATGCCCAGCGCGGCATGCCTGCTCGCCGGCACTCAGCCGACCCTGTAAGGAAGGTCCATGTACTGTAGTGTACCCATCAGCGACGACTTATCCCGCATAACGCATTAGCCGCGTGGATATAACCGACCACATCTTCCATGCACTAAAGTAGATACTGAACGCATTAAACTTCTTTCTTCTTAAAATAAAAAATGGTCTTTCGGCTTCCCTGTCGCCCACTTCCCTGTTTCAGAGGTGTCAAACGCCGGTCCCCGACGAACGGCTCCAGTCTGCTATCTCGTCTGAGCTTCACAGTTGGACGTTTGATCGGATCTCCCGATCATCCTCTGACCGCGACAGATCTCGCCTCCTATCCGTCCGTGAGTCGTCCGCCTGTTCAGCTTTCTCAACTTGACCGCACCCTCACCGCGGAACCTATCTGTCCTCGTAAGCTTAGATAGTCGCTGTATCTCTACGCCTCGGCCGCGCGATTTTCTCTGGTCATGATCGATGTCCGGTATGTGCTCGCCGTTCCAACGACGTCGCCCCGTTGCTCGATCCCCTGGGCAAACATGCCCTCACCTGTAAGTACAACGATGGGCAGACTCCTCGCCACAATGTCTTGCGTAACGCTTTCCATCGTTACTGTTGTCTGGAAAACCATGGGATAGACCGGATATATCTTCCAAGAGTAAAACACCCAAACCTTTTCCCTCGTTACTGTAGGGAGCTTGGAATTTCTGCCTCTCTTGAACATCTGCTTCCTCCCATTCCCCTTCGTCCTCTCCCTCGTCCGCCCTTCGCATAGATCTTTATATCCCTGCTGCATATGGCCTCGACCCGAAGGATATCGCTTTGGATGTCACAGTGGCCCATCCACAGGTCACTTCGCGCGTTTCCCAGTGTGCCCTATCTGGCTGCGCAGCTGCCTCAATTGCTGAACGTGCGAAACACACGCACTACAGTCTAGTCTGCCACACGAACGATATACGGCTTCTTCCTGTTGGTATTGATGTGTTCGGTGCCCTTGGGGCCGACGGGGCGACTTTCTTCCGGTGCCTTTCTACGTTCGCTGCTACCCGTCGAGGCACCACTCCCCAATGGGAGCTGCACCTCCTAATCACGCGCTTTGTGTTCTGCTTGCATGGGTTGCAAGCTCGTCAAGTTCTTACCAGATGCATTTCCGATTAGTTTCTCTCTCATCCCCCTATGGATGTTAATTTCTCTGTAATCCCCTCAGCATGTTCTCCCACATGCTCTTTCCACAACCCGTAAAGATTACACACACTCTTAAAATAACCCAAAATTTCCCCCGTACAGTACTGCGCCGCCCCCCACTTCCGCACTGTCCCCACCCTGGATTCCTACGGACACCATGCCTCTGTCTGTTCCTGCGCCGACGGCTCCATTCGGCGCCACAATTGTGTTCGCGACCGCCCCATTTCCGAGGTATCACGCTTATCAATTGGGATTCGCCCTGTCCGGGAATGGACCTTCCCGCAAGACTTGCCCCGACCCTCCAACTCCCGCCGCCGCCTCGACATCTACATCGATGATGTCCAGTTCTCTCCCTCCCCAGGGCTACGACGTCACTGTCATCAGCCCCCACTCCGCTCCATACGCCCAACAGCGGATTCACACGCCCCTCGCTACCCTTACTGCATCTCAGCGCGCGAAATCACTCCGCTATGGCCACCTCTGAGCCGAACTACGTATCGACTTCCACCCGATGGCTTTCGATGTATACGGGTCTGCCGGTCCCGGTGCCGAACGAGGTCTGTCCAGAATTGCTGAGTACATCGCTCTACGGAAAGGCAGTAGCCCTGCCTTCGAGCGCGATCGCTTGTTCACGATTATCAGCTCGCTCATACAACAACGAACTTCTGTCGCGATCAACCGACGACAACTCAACCGCTCCTAGCTCGGATAGATTTTTTCTCTTTTGAGGGCCGCTAGCCCCTCCTTTTCTGCTTGGTAAAGTCTTCTTCTTCTTCTAAAGTCTCGCAGTAGACGCACCCCCCATATCTCATAATGGGGGGAATGATGGCGTAGTTTACTTCGTCGTCTGACACTTTTAGCGAGGGGAATCCGGTGTTTTACTCTTGGAAGATATATCCGGTCTATCCCATGGTTTTCCAGACAACCGCAATCAACTCAAAAAGGGTATACCGACACAGTAATGGGGAAGGAACTACGCTCCCTAAAATGCTACCTTCAGGCCAGCCATCAAGCAGGCCGCATTGGACATGACGGCTTTCAAATGTAAACCACCCAAAAATTTCTCCCTCTCCGAGCGAGAAGGGGGAGTCCACAAGCAAAACAGCCGCATTGGAGGTTCCTGCCAACGCAGAGACCCAGTTTAAGAGAATACCTTACACATTATAAATCATGCTTAGGTATGCCCCTTTGGGCGCCACTGCCTCTAAATTAATAAAGCGTCAACGCTTTCCCTCCCCTTAGAAACCTAGCGCTGTCGCCAGTCGCGCAATGGAAACGGGTTCCGATACTAAACTGGATTATTTAGTTGAGAAGTATTGGATGGATTCATTACTACCAGGCCTTGCCGGTGAGAGTGAAGGCCATGAATGTGGGAAATGCGTTTGTAAGAAGATGGAATTGGCTGAAGCCAAGCGAATCATGGACTAGAAAAAGTTCTCCGGGTACTAAAGCGTGTGAAATGAAGCGAAGCAACCTGGCGTATATCATTCAAAAGTACAGAAGAGGACAAAGAGAGACTACCTTAACGTTAGGGCCTGAGCAAGCCTATTATGACCAGATGGAATCGGACTTTGCCCACCTTCGAGCACCTTTCGCATATCGTAGTCCACACCTTGGCCCCCGTACACTGTGAGATAAAGTCTTGCGTGAGTATTTCCAGAGCCGGAGCTAACATGAGCGGTCTTACAAAGAAAAGATAGCCAAGTATTTCAAACTGTCCAGAGGAAGAAGCACAGCTCATTCCTCAACGGTGAACTCTGCAAGAACTTCCTCTGTGCTCTTACCTCTCAGCTTATCAGCCACTGCCTCGCAAGTGAGGTCTACAAGGGACTCAACTTCAAGTAAATCAGCAGCTACCATGAGACGGATCATAGTCCAATTGTCAACATCCAAGAACCCCTTCTCCCACAAACAAATTGCACCCAAGCTCACCTCGTTGAGTTCCTGAAGGCGTTGAAATTTGCAAAACTCAATGATTTTTGTGAGGATGGAAGACTTAACGTCACATATCGGAATCATTATGCCATCGATATCATCGGCGTCTTCGAGCACACTTTTGACAAAATTGATCTGCATAGCGACATCTTTGTCAACCTCGAAAACTTCACCTTCTTTGCTTGTGAGCTTGACGGTAGCCGAACTGGTATCATTGGATCGAGTCGCCGGCATTATTGACTGGCTTGGTTGTGACCCAGAAGTATCGTTGAAAATGTTACCGAGTTGGTAGTTCTTTAGAATATTGCCTTGTTCAGTTTTGGCGTCTGGTAGGAACGACGTTAGAGATGCTCCAGTATCGTTAGCGTTTTGATCTAGAAAAGCGCGACAGAAAGGAGTATGAGGCAAGGCACTACCAGGGCCGCCGTCGTCTGAAAATCTTTTCATTGGCAATCTAAACTGAATTGTACGGTACAATTGAATGCAAGTTTATACGTACAGTAGGGGCGTTTGACCATTGCATCACTCGTAGTAAACCAACTTCAACCCATTTCACCCGAACGTCAGTGGTTACCCTACTTACAGTAGTCCTCGTCTGCGATTGCTGTTATCAAGAAAGTAAAGTATACCAACCCATTCAGGTAAACCCCAAACAGCCCAACCTGTTGCTGTTATCAGGAAAATTAAGTAAACTAACCCATCTACCCCCACCAACCCATTAAACCCAATTTACCTCTATCGCGGTATTTGCCTTTATCAAGAAAATTAAGTGTGCCGTACCACCCCACTTACCCAAACATTTAAGTAAACCAACCCATTTAACCCAATTCACGGTGTACAGAAATGGAATTTACAGTACACCGTACAATGCCCAGCGCGGCATGCCTGCTCGCCGGCACTCAGCCGACCCTGTAAGGAAGGTCATGTACTGTAGTGTTACCCATCAGCGACGACTTATCCCGCATAACGCATTAGCCGCGTGGATATAACCGACCACATCTTCCATGCACTAAAGTAGATACTGAACGCATTAAACTTCTTTCTTCTTAAAATAAAAAATGGTCTTTCGGCTTCCCTGTCGCCCACTTCCCTGTTTCAGAGGTGTCAAACGCCGGTCCCCGACGAACGGCTCCAGTCTGCTATCTCGTCTGAGCTTCACAGTTGGACGTTTGATCGGATCTCCCGATCATCCTCTGACCGCGACAGATCTCGCCTCCTATCCGTCCGTGAGTCGTCCGCCTGTTCAGCTTTCTCAACTTGACCGCACCCTCACCGCGGAACCTATCTGTCCTCGTAAGCTTAGATAGTCGCTGTATCTCTACGCCTCGGCCGCGCGATTTTCTCTGGTCATGATCGATGTCCGGTATGTGCTCGCCGTTCCAACGACGTCGCCCCGTTGCTCGATCCCCTGGGCAAACATGCCCTCACCTGTAAGTACAACGATGGGCAGACTCCTCGCCACAATGTCTTGCGTAACGCTTTCCATCGTTACTGTTGTCTGGAAAACCATGGGATAGACCGGATATATCTTCCAAGAGTAAAACACCCAAACCTTTTCCCTCGTTACTGTAGGGAGCTTGGAATTTCTGCCTCTCTTGAACATCTGCTTCCTCCCATTCCCCCTTCGTCCTCTCCCTCGTCCGCCCTTCGCATAGATCTTTATATCCCTGCTGCATATGGCCTCGACCCGAAGGATATCGCTTTGGATGTCACAGTGGCCCATCCACAGGTCACTTCGCGCGTTTCCCAGTGTGCCCTATCTGGCTGCGCAGCTGCCTCAATTGCTGAACGTGCGAAACACACGCACTACAGTCTAGTCTGCCACACGAACGATATACGGCTTCTTCCTGTTGGTATTGATGTGTTCGGTGCCCTTGGGGCCGACGGGGCGACTTTCTTCCGGTGCCTTTCTACGTTCGCTGCTACCCGTCGAGGCACCACTCCCCAATGGGAGCTGCACCTCCTAATCACGCGCTTTGTGTTCTGCTTGCATGGGTTGCAAGCTCGTCAAGTTCTTACCAGATGCATTTCCGATTAGTTTCTCTCTCATCCCCCTATGGATGTTAATTTCTCTGTAATCCCCCTCAGCATGTTCTCCCACATGCTCTTTCCACAACCCGTAAAGATTACACACACTCTTAAAATAACCCAAAAATTTCCCCCGTACAGTACTGCGCCGCCCCCCACTTCCGCACTGTCCCCACCCTGGATTCCTACGGACACCATGCCTCTGTCTGTTCCTGCGCCGACGGCTCCATTCGGCGCCACAATTGTGTTCGCGACCGCCCCATTTCCGAGGTATCACGCTTATCAATTGGGATTCGCCCTGTCCGGGAATGGACCTTCCCGCAAGACTTGCCCCGACCCTCCAACTCCCGCCGCCGCCTCGACATCTACATCGATGATGTCCAGTTCTCTCCCGTCCCCCAGGGCTACGACGTCACTGTCATCAGCCCCCACTCCGCTCCATACGCCCAACAGCGGATTCACACGCCCCTCGCTACCCTTACTGCATCTCAGCGCGCGAAATCACTCCGCTATGGCCACCTCTGAGCCGAACTACGTATCGACTTCCACCCGATGGCTTTCGATGTATACGGGTCTGCCGGTCCCGGTGCCGAACGAGGTCTGTCCAGAATTGCTGAGTACATCGCTCTACGGAAAGGCAGTAGCCCTGCCTTCGAGCGCGATCGCTTGTTCACGATTATCAGCTCGCTCATACAACAACGAACTTCTGTCGCGATCAACCGACGACAACTCAACCGCTCCTAGCTCGGATAGATTTTTTCTCTTTTGAGGGCCGCTAGCCCCTCCTTTTCTGCTTGGTAAAGTCTTCTTCTTCTTCTAAAGTCTCGCAGTAGACGCACCCCCATATCTCATAATGGGGGGAATGATGGCGTAGTTTACTTCGTCGTCTGACACTTTTAGCGAGGGGAATCCGGTGTTTTACTCTTGGAAGATATATCCGGTCTATCCCATGGTTTTCCAGACAACCGCAATCAACTCAAAAAGGGTATACCGACACAGTAATGGGGAAGGAACTACGCTCCCTAAAATGCTACCTTCAGGCCAGCCATCAAGCAGGCCGCATTGGACATGACGGCTTTCAAATGTAAACCACCCAAAAATTTCTCCCTCTCCGAGCGAGAAGGGGGAGTCCACAAGCAAAACAGCCGCATTGGAGGTTCCTGCCAACGCAGAGACCCAGTTTAAGAGAATACCTTACACATTATAAATCATGCTTAGGTATGCCCCTTTGGGCGCCACTGCCTCTAAATTAATAAAGCGTCAACGCTTTCCCTCCCCTTAGAAACCTAGCGCTGTCGCCAGTCGCGCAATGGAACGGGTTCCGATACTAAACTGGATTATTTAGTTGAGAAGTATTGGATGGATTCATTACTACCAGGCCTTGCCGGTGAGAGTGAAGGCCATGAATGTGGGAAATGCGTTTGTAAGAAGATGGAATTGGCTGAAGCCAAGCGAATCATGGACTAGAAAAAGTTCTCCGGGTACTAAAGCGTGTGAAATGAAGCGAAGCAACCTGGCGTATATCATTCAAAAGTACAGAAGAGGACAAAGAGAGACTACCTTAACGTTAGGGCCTGAGCAAGCCTATTATGACCAGATGGAATCGGACTTTGCCCACCTTCGAGCACCTTTCGCATATCGTAGTCCACACCTTGGCCCCCGTACACTGTGAGATAAAGTCTTGCGTGAGTATTTCCAGAGCCGGAGCTAACATGAGCGGTCTTACAAAGAAAAGATAGCCAAGTATTTCAAACTGTCCAGAGGAAGAAGCACAGCTCATTCCTCAACGGTGAACTCTGCAAGAACTTCCTCTGTGCTCTTACCTCTCAGCTTATCAGCCACTGCCTCGCAAGTGAGGTCTACAAGGGACTCAACTTCAAGTAAATCAGCAGCTACCATGAGACGGATCATAGTCCAATTGTCAACATCCAAGAACCCCTTCTCCCACAAACAAATTGCACCCAAGCTCACCTCGTTGAGTTCCTGAAGGCGTTGAAATTTGCAAAACTCAATGATTTTTGTGAGGATGGAAGACTTAACGTCACATATCGGAATCATTATGCCATCGATATCATCGGCGTCTTCGAGCACACTTTTGACAAAATTGATCTGCATAGCGACATCTTTGTCAACCTCGAAAACTTCACCTTCTTTGCTTGTGAGCTTGACGGTAGCCGAACTGGTATCATTGGATCGAGTCGCCGGCATTATTGACTGGCTTGGTTGTGACCCAGAAGTATCGTTGAAAATGTTACCGAGTTGGTAGTTCTTTAGAATATTGCCTTGTTCAGTTTTGGCGTCTGGTAGGAACGACGTTAGAGATGCTCCAGTATCGTTAGCGTTTTGATCTAGAAAAGCGCGACAGAAAGGAGTATGAGGCAAGGCACTACCAGGGCCGCCGTCGTCTGAAAATCTTTTCATTGGCAATCTAAACTGAATTGTACGGTACAATTGAATGCAAGTTTATACGTACAGTAGGGGCGTTTGACCATTGCATCACTCGTAGTAAACCAACTTCAACCCATTTCACCCGAACGTCAGTGGTTACCCTACTTACAGTAGTCCTCGTCTGCGATTGCTGTTATCAAGAAAGTAAAGTATACCAACCCATTCAGGTAAACCCCAAACAGCCCAACCTGTTGCTGTTATCAGGAAAATTAAGTAAACTAACCCATCTACCCCCACCAACCCATTAAACCCAATTTACCTCTATCGCGGTATTTGCCTTTATCAAGAAAATTAAGTGTGCCGTACCACCCCACTTACCCAAACATTTAAGTAAACCAACCCATTTAACCCAATTCAACGGTGTACAGAAATGGAATTTACAGTACACCGTACAATGCCCAGCGCGGCATGCCTGCTCGCCGGCACTCAGCCGACCCTGTAAGGAAGGTCATGTACTGTAGTGTTACCCATCAGCGACGACTTATCCCGCATAACGCATTAGCCGCGTGGATATTGATAGGGGTAAATCGTCGGGAGAAGAGATACTTAGAACCAACTACCCCAAGACGGAGGTGTTGCGAGCGACAAAAGTGCTACCGTGGTATAGTTGAACAAATAAAAAGGAGTGTATATGGGAGAGAGTTGAGAGGCTACAAGCAAGTATAAAAGGGGCAGGGTCTACCACTGATGCTCTGCGACCAGCTTAGGAAAAAGTTTTCTAGGGTCTGAAGTTGACTCTCAACTTCCTACTACTCGGAGCTTGACCTGAAGTTGTCTGCCAACTTGCTTGACCTCTCAAGGAGGAAGCACTTTACTCAGCTTATATAGACCTTTCGGCTAATCCTAAAGTCTCAATCAAACATACTAAATACCATAAAACGCATTCACGGGAATCGTGTGAACCAGAGAGACCATTAGAAGATATTTCCTCAAGGTAAATATCTAGGTGCCATACCCATGCCAGCCACCCATCGGCCAGGGTGGGAATTGATGTGGCCATTATATAGACCTTTCAGAGTCACTCGTAGTATCACCCACAACCTAGAACTGTACTGACATCCACTATGACAGCGTGTCCTAAAATAAAAAATCAACCGATGAATTTGCCACACTCACCCAAATTAAAAATATCTTGCAAATTCAAAAACTGTAAAAATATCTTCCCAGTTCCAATACTGTATACAATTATGGTCCTCATCTAAATTTTTTCGTGTGCGAATTTGCGCACATCACGCCCTCCCGCTCAAGACGAACGTCCCGGCTCGTCACTGCTCTTGTTGTTCTTGTGGGAGTTCTATCCATTCATCAGGGAGAGTATAGGGTTCACTATAAGGATATGGTAGTAGCTCATTTCCAATATGATGAGAGAGTGTGTACCGTGCGATGACCGGCTCATCTCCTTGGTCAAGAGTTTCGTAGATTCGGCGTATGGTTTCATAGTGTTCTCTAATGAGCTCCTCCCGTTTCACTTCTCCAAACCTTCCAAATGTGAGGTAGTAAACGTAGTATGCAAACTTTTCTGGCAACGGGTCCAGAAACGGGTATCTGAAGGAGAAAAAAACTCGCAACATAAGGACTGAGTCCTCACGAGTAAGGTGCGCCCCGTGAATGGTCTGGAAGCACATGCAAATACTAATGGCAAAAAAGGAAATTACTTCTGCTTCTCGAGGGTCCTCTGTCATTTCGCGAAGCCAACGTCTAATTGGTAGCCGTCCAATAATTAAGGATGCATAGTTTCCCCCTGGGAGACTAGGCGGTGTTTGGGCGATCTTCTTGGCGATCTTCCTCGCTGCTCCCGACGCCTTGCCCTCTTCGATGATCCGCCCCGATCACTTGATGGTCCAGCTCGTATCATCATCACGGCCTCGGGAGGATCTGGTCTCAGCTGAGGTTGTTTTCTGAGCGGAGCAACGTAAGGTTCCCATAGAGGATACGGGACCAGTCGATATTCCATATCAGGGGGCAAGCTGTAACCTCTCAGTCGCACATCTTGGTTGTTCTTGAGAAATACGTAAACTGGACGGATAATGTTCAGATATGTTTGCGACAAGTCTCCGATAGCTACCATTCCATACCTTCCTATAGAGTAATGATATATGACTTCCACAAACTCTGGACCTGCTTCCGTGAACCTTCCGTTTTGGAATGAGAATAGAACTCTGATCAATAGTCGGAAATCTTCTTGAGGTAGCAATGGTCCGTTCAACGTACGAAAACATAGGCATATATTAATGTAGAAATGGATGATTACGTGGAGTTCGTAGTAGTCACGCGTAATCGAGATGATCCATTCCCAGGCCCTTTTTCCTCCCATAGGAATCATTCTATAGTTAAAGATGAGTATGCCCGTGGTTGCGCATAGTCCTGTGTGAGAAGGAATTCTTCAGGCCTCTGATGGTAAGGGACAGACGACGTGCATGGATTGCCCTCCTTGATCTCTTCCCTGAGCTTGAACAGAGCTTATATGCGGGTGTCTTTCCTCCGTGACGACGCAAGGTTCGAGTACTTTGTTTGGAAGCCGGCCACTTCACAGCCTGTTGCATTGCTTTCCGTGTGCTACAAGTACTTTAGAGCCGACTGAGAAAGTTTGGACTGGAGGCTCTTCATCCTTATTTCTTGTCTGTGTTAGCGCGGGTGTGATCTCCAGCTTTCGGTGGCCAGTAGTTCGACCTCTCTACTCTCTTCATCGATAATTTGTTTCCATATCTCTCTGTAACATTCTAGGAGCTCTTCCGTACATTAGCTCAAACGGTGACCGTCCACTTCTTCCTCTTCTTCGACGATAGCCGTATAACACTTTTGGTAAGGCATCTTCCCACTGGATTTCATTCTCCGACATAGTTTTCGATATTGCTCGTTTGATGGTTCCAACCATCCTCTCCGCTTTACCGTTTGACATAGGAGCGTATGCGAGAACTGTCTTCAGCTGAATACCTTCTTCCAAGAAACGAAGCAGTGAAGTTGCAGTAAAACAAAGGCGTTATCGAGATGATCCTTTTTGGAAGACCAAACGGTTCAATTATTTCTTTTTCGATGAATCTCAGGACCACTCAGCATTGGCCTCCTCAACTGCAACTGCTATTGGCCATCCAGTAAGATGTTCCACCCCTATAAGGAGATATTTGTTTCCGGAAGAGGTTTCCTTGAATGGGCCGGCAAAGTCAATTGAGAAGGTTTCAAAGAGACCGGAAACTGGAAAGCCTAGAGTTGTCTTATACTTTCGTATTGGCGTGAATTTTTGACAGTTGTCGCAGCTTTTCACGAATTATAGACGTCCTTATGGATACTGGGCCACCAGAATCTCTCGTAACGAATTTTTGGTTGTTTCGAGATCCCAATGCCCTAACTCATCATGAAAAGTCCTCAAGATCTTCATTCTTTCTTTCAAAGGGGCCACTAGTCGAGGACCGGCTTTGTGTGTCGGAAGAGTTTCCCATTCCATATGTAAAAGCCTTTTGATTCCTGCGTACCCAATTTCTGTGTTCAAGATCAACCTTTCTCATTTCTAGTCCATCAGGAATTTAATTAGTCCGTGAATATTAGCTTCGTACTCGTTATTGTTCGGCACTTGCACTCGGCAACTCCGACGATGTCTCGGAAGCTTTTTCATTTGGAATCAGTGGATCCCTCAAGCGGGATAGGTAATCGGCAGGCTGATTATTGCGTCCGGGCCTATACACAATTTCAAACCGATATTCTGCGAAAATGTCGAGCCATCGGGCCAAGCGGTGATGTACATCTTTCTTTTGGAATGCTGTCTTAAGTGCCTGGTGATCAGTTATCAAGACAAATTTCTCGAGTGATAAAAGGTATACGCGAAACTTTTTCAGTGCGAAGACGACAGCTAGCGCTTTTTCTCGCAGACTGAGTATCTCTTTTCCGCATCATTCAGAGTGCGACTTGCGAATTGAACGGGTGTAGTCTTCCGTTTTCATCTTTTTGGGACAAAACGGCACCCAAAGACCGTTCTGAGGCATCTGTCTCCACAACAAATGGTCTCTTGAAATCTGGATACATGAGCACTGGGGGACACATAGTTTATCTTTAAGCTCCTCAAATGCAGTTTGCATTTCCTTGTTCCAGTAAAATTTTCCGTTCTTGTGTGCTGGCATGTAACGGTGCTGCAGTCTTGGCGAAATCTTTGATAAATCTCTGTAATATGAGGCCAGTCCTAAGAAGCTTCGAACCTCCGTCTTTGAAGCGGGCCTTGGTGCCAACTTGATTTTTTTCGTTTTCTCTGGATCCACTTTAATTCCCTCTTGATCGACGATATGACCGAGTAATTGGATAGACGTTTTCGCAAAGAAGCATTTGCTTAACTTAATTTTCAGGCTGTACGATATCTCTCCACACAGTCTTGACATGCGATATGTGCTGATCCAAGGTTTTTGAGAATATCACTACATCATCGATATAAACTCTTGCAAATGGAAGTCCTTTCAAAACCTCGTTCATCATTCTTTGGAATGTAGCTGGGCATTCATGAGACCAAAAGGCATCACTTCGAACCTGAATGTACCCTTTGCTGGTAAAAGTTGTTTTTTCCTTACATTTTTCATCCAATGGAATCTGCCAATAACCAGTGTAAAGATCAATTGAGGTGAAGTATCTCCCGTCCTTCAAGTCCTCGAGGATTTCTCTCCATGTTCGGAATCGGAAATCGATCGGGTATCATTCTCTGGTTCAGTTGTCGGTAATCGACGCAAAAACGCAGCTTTCCATCCTTCTTTGGTGCGACCACAACTGGAAATGACCATGGGGATGAAACTGGCCGAATGATATCATTTTCCAGCATACTTGTAACATTCTCTGAGATAAATTGGTCATATTTTGGCGGTTGACGTCTAGGCCTGTGGTAAATTGGTTGAGTATCGGTAAGTTCAAATGAGTGAGTGACCGGTACACTTGCTTGTCTTAAATCTGATACACTCCATGCAATTACTTCGGAAGATGTTAACATGTCGGATATTTTCATTGAGGCGGGGCTGGAAGGTGCTACTTTTTCTTGAATTTCTGCCATTTGGCGTCCTTTTCTTCTTGATTCTCACCTCAAATTTTGAAGGACCTTTCCGGCGTGCTCACATCTTCAGATATGGAATCGATATATTCCTGTTTTCCTTGCAATTGTAATCTTCTTTCATGCTCCGAATTCCGTCCTTTGATTCGATATTATCGCAAAAAGAAACACATTCAGGTGTCACACCTACCCTAGAATTCCAGTCTTCATCTGTTTCAAACCCAGAATCATAATCATCCCATGCCATGTTCAGTATCCCCCGAGCGTACCCTTCTCCACTTCCGAAAGTGTTAGTTGGTTCGGAATCTTCGCTGTCATAGCTAGAAGTGAAATCTTCACTGTCCGTTTCTTTCAAATCTCCGGATGTGTGCTTTTGTCGAAATCCAGGGGCATCTTCACGTTCTGCCGTCAACATTAACTGAAACGATTTGGTTGCCCAAGTCAATGCAGGTCCCTAGTCTTTCCATGGTAGGGCAGCCAATGATTGCATCGAAAGGGAGATCAGGCATGACAAGAAAGTCTAATCAACTTTAGAGTCCCCAAAGAACACGGAAACCTTGTCAACAGTGCCCATGCATTTTGATACGGTTCCATCCGCCACAGTTATTCTTCGAGTAGTTGGAATAATTTCAAGACCTAGATCTGTCACCAAAGTTTCTGAAATAAGGTTTGGAACAGCGCCCGAATCGAAAAGAGCTTGGGTTTGCATTCCCAATACTTTGACTGGTACTAGTTTAAGACGTCTTGGTGCTGTCGAGGCCGATTGAAGAAACAGTTTCTTACCCTTAGCGGACTTATTAGACCTGATAATTTTTTTGAGTTCTTTCTCGCGTCCTCTGCGTCGCCCCTCAAAAGTTGACCAAACGTTATCCCAGTTGGGGCTGATGCAAGCTCAGCCACCAAATTGTACTTCTTCACATATTCTAGTACGTCCTTGGGATATTCTTAAATTTCTTACTTTTTCGTCTTCTTGGCCGAGTGACTCCCACCCTGGAACAACTTGATCAGACCTCTTGGTTCGAGGAGGTACAGGTGCTGGGATATTCCAGCATTCCATAATCTAGCCTAGGTTTTTCGATAAAATGTTCCCTTCCCCATCCCTTTTTGTCACATTGACTTGACTGATTTCTTCAGCGATGGATACGTTACCGGCATCCGTCAACTTGTGATCCTTTCTGTTTTGTAAGATTTTCATCTCTGGTCCTGACTCACTCCTCGCGTCCGATAAATTTGCTCTTCTGTTGTCTTTAGACCAGCAGTTACTTTCATGATGCCCGTAACGACCGCACTTTCCACAACGAGTGTTTCTATGTGGATTATCAGGACACCTATTTGCAAAGTGTCCAGGCTTGTGACAGTAGGAACAGACTTCTGCGGCCTTGGGGGCCCCAGACTGGTTCTTCTTAATGGTAAGAGTAAGGCTTTCCAACTGCGAGGTTATCATGTCAAGTCGATTATCGAATCGGGTTTCCAACCTTTCTTCCAAGTTTTTGACATCGCTCCTGACTGATTCCAATGCTGCTGCGCTAGTCGCTGGCCTTTGATAATTCTTTTCAGGATGCACGATCGGCATAGATGTGCGGGTTTCCCTCGGTACCTCACTTAGTGACTGAAACGTCTCCGAATTTTTGACAAATTCTACTATGGTACCCTTCAGTTCATTAAAAGTGTGAGGGCCCTTGATGAGGAGGAAATCGGAGAGCCGCTTATCCCCCATCGCCGCCTTACGCAGCATTCCGTACTTGGCTTGGGCGTTGAACCCAGCCTTTTCATAGAGATCACACAAGTATACCAATGAGCTTAACAAATCGTCGAAGTTGAGCCGGGCCTCTATGGCGGTACGAATCATCTCATCTGGTTCTACCTGCTTAGCATATTCTTTCACAAGCCACTCACATACCTCACCGAAGTTACGCCCATTCCCGTTAAGAGACCACCCGTTGATAAACTTGGCCTTATATTTGTGCTTTGCGTCACCATGAAGATAGGCGAAGATACTTTCGGCCTTCTCTTCATCGCTCTTCTCACGCATCACAACGTTGACATATGTATAGAGAAACTCCTCAACGTCTTCATTCTTGCCCCCTGTGAACGTTATACGAGCAGCGTTGAGATCCATGATTACAGAAAAGAAATCCCCTCGAATGGTTCCCTAAGACTGCTCAACTCGAATACCTCGGGTGCAACCCCCTCCACAAGAGTACCAAATGATAGGGGTAAATCGTCGGGAGAAGAGATACTTAGAACCAACTACCCCAAGACGGAGGTGTTGCGAGCGACAAAAGTGCTACCGTGGTATAGTTGAACAAATAAAAAGGAGTGTATATGGGAGAGAGTTGAGAGGGCTACAAGCAAGTATAAAAGGGGCAGGGTCTACCACTGATGCTCTGCGACCAGCTTAGGAAAAAGTTTTCTAGGGTCTGAAGTTGACTCTCAACTTCCTACTACTCGGAGCTTGACCTGAAGTTGTCTGCCAACTTGCTTGACCTCTCAAGGAGGAAGCACTTTACTCAGCTTATATAGACTTTCGGCTAATCCTAAAGTCTCAATCAAACATACTAAATACCATAAAACGCATTCACGGGAATCGTGTGAACCAGAGAGACCATTAGAAGATATTTCCTCAAGGTAAATATCTAGGTGCCATACCCATGCCAGCCACCCATCGGCCAGGGGTGGGAATTGATGTGGCCATTATATAGACCTTTCAGAGTCACTCGTAGTATCACCCACAACCTAGAACTGTACTGACATCCACTATGACAGCGTGTCCTAAAATAAAAAATCAACCGATGAATTTGCCACACTCACCCAAATTAAAAATATCTTGCAAATTCAAAAACTGTAAAAATATCTTCCCAGTTCCAATACTGTATACAATTATGGTCCTCATCTAAATTTTTTCGTGTGCGAATTTGCGCACATCAGGATTCGCCCTGTCCGGGAATGGACCTTCCCGCAAGACTTGCCCCGACCCTCCAACTCCCGCCGCCGCCTCGACATCTACATCGATGATTTCCAGTTCTCTCCCATCCCCCAGGGCTACGACGTCACTGTCATCAGCCCCCACTCCGCTCCATACGCCCAACAGCGGATTCACACGCCCCTCGCTACCCTTACTGCATCTCAGCGCGCGAAATCACTCCGCTATGGCCACCTCTGAGCCGAACTACGTATCGACTTCCACCCGATGGCTTTCGATGTATACGGGTCTGCCGGTCCCGGTGCCGAACGAGGTCTGTCCAGAATTGCTGAGTACATCGCTCTACGGAAAGGCAGTAGCCCTGCCTTCGAGCGCGATCGCTTGTTCACGATTATCAGCTCGCTCATACAACAACGAACTTCTGTCGCGATCAACCGACGACAACTCAACCGCTCCTAGCTCGGATAGATTTTTCTCTTTTGAGGGCCGCTAGCCCCTCCTTTTCTGCTTGGTAAAGTCTTCTTCTTCTTCTAAAGTCTCGCAGTAGACGCACCCCCCATATCTCATAATGGGGGGAATGATGGCGTAGTTTACTTCGTCGTCTGACACTTTTAGCGAGGGGAATCCGGTGTTTTACTCTTGGAAGATATATCCGGTCTATCCATGGTTTTCCAGACAACGCAATCAACTCAAAAAGGGTATACCGACACAGTAATGGGGAAGGAACTACGCTCCCTAAAATGCTACCTTCAGGCCAGCCATCAAGCAGGCCGCATTGGACATGACGGCTTTCAAATGTAAACCACCCAAAAATTTCTCCCTCTCCGAGCGAGAAGGGGGAGTCCACAAGCAAAACAGCCGCATTGGAGGTTCCTGCCAACGCAGAGACCCAGTTTAAGAGAATACCTTACACATTATAAATCATGCTTAGGTATGCCCCTTTGGGCGCCACTGCCTCTAAATTAATAAAGCGTCAACGCTTTCCCTCCCCTTAGAAACCTAGCGCTGTCGCCAGTCGCGCAATGGAACGGGTTCCGATACTAAACTGGATTATTTAGTTGAGAAGTATTGGATGGATTCATTACTACCAGGCCTTGCCGGTGAGAGTGAAGGCCATGAATGTGGGAAATGCGTTTGTAAGAAGATGGAATTGGCTGAAGCCAAGCGAATCATGGACTAGAAAAAGTTCTCCGGGTACTAAAGCGTGTGAAATGAAGCGAAGCAACCTGGCGTATATCATTCAAAAGTACAGAAGAGGACAAAGAGAGACTACCTTAACGTTAGGGCCTGAGCAAGCCTATTATGACCAGATGGAATCGGACTTTGCCCACCTTCGAGCACCTTTCGCATAATCGTAGTCCACACCTTGGCCCCCGTACACTGTGAGATAAAGTCTTGCGTGAGTATTTCCAGAGCCGGAGCTAACATGAGCGGTCTTACAAAGAAAAGATAGCCAAGTATTTCAAACTGTCCAGGAAGAAGCACAGCTCATTCCTCAACGGTGAACTCTGCAAGAACTTCCTCTGTGCTCTTACCTCTCAGCTTATCAGCCACTGCCTCGCAAGTGAGGTCTACAAGGGACTCAACTTCAAGTAAATCAGCAGCTACCATGAGACGGATCATAGTCCAATTGTCAACATCCAAGAACCCCTTCTCCCACAAACAAATTGCACCCAAGCTCACCTCGTTGAGTTCCTGAAGGCGTTGAAATTTGCAAAACTCAATGATTTTTGTGAGGATGGAAGACTTAACGTCACATATCGGAATCATTATGCCATCGATATCATCGGCGTCTTCGAGCACACTTTTGACAAAATTGATCTGCATAGCGACATCTTTGTCAACCTCGAAAACTTCACCTTCTTTGCTTGTGAGCTTGACGGTAGCCGAACTGGTATCATTGGATCGAGTCGCCGGCATTATTGACTGGCTTGGTTGTGACCCAGAAGTATCGTTGAAAATGTTACCGAGTTGGTAGTTCTTTAGAATATTGCCTTGTTCAGTTTTGGCGTCTGGTAGGAACGACGTTAGAGATGCTCCAGTATCGTTAGCGTTTTGATCTAGAAAAGCGCGACAGAAAGGAGTATGAGGCAAGGCACTACCAGGGCCGCCGTCGTCTGAAAATCTTTTCATTGGCAATCTAAACTGAATTGTACGGTACAATTGAATGCAAGTTTATACGTACAGTAGGGGCGTTTGACCATTGCATCACTCGTAGTAAACCAACTTCAACCCATTTCACCCGAACGTCAGTGGTTACCCTACTTACAGTAGTCCTCGTCTGCGATTGCTGTTATCAAGAAAGTAAAGTATACCAACCCATTCAGGTAAACCCCAAACAGCCCAACCTGTTGCTGTTATCAGGAAAATTAAGTAAACTAACCCATCTACCCCCACCAACCCATTAAACCCAATTTACCTCTATCGCGGTATTTGCCTTTATCAAGAAAATTAAGTGTGCCGTACCACCCCACTTACCCAAACATTTAAGTAAACCAACCCATTTAACCCAATTCACCGGTGTACAGAAATGGAATTTACAGTACACCGTACAATGCCCAGCGCGGCATGCCTGCTCGCCGGCACTCAGCCGACCCTGTAAGGAAGGTCATGTACTGTAGTGTTACCCATCAGCGACGACTTATCCCGCATAACGCATTAGCCGCGTGGATATAACCGACCACATCTTCCATGCACTAAAGTAGATACTGAACGCATTAAACTTCTTTCTTCTTAAAATAAAAAATGGTCTTTCGGCTTCCCTGTCGCCCACTTCCCTGTTTCAGAGGTGTCAAACGCCGGTCCCCGACGAACGGCTCCAGTCTGCTATCTCGTCTGAGCTTCACAGTTGGACGTTTGATCGGATCTCCCGATCATCCTCTGACCGCGACAGATCTCGCCTCCTATCCGTCCGTGAGTCGTCCGCCTGTTCAGCTTTCTCAACTTGACCGCACCCTCACCGCGGAACCTATCTGTCCTCGTAAGCTTAGATAGTCGCTGTATCTCTACGCCTCGGCCGCGCGATTTTCTCTGGTCATGATCGATGTCCGGTATGTGCTCGCCGTTCCAACGACGTCGCCCCGTTGCTCGATCCCCTGGGCAAACATGCCCTCACCTGTAAGTACAACGATGGGCAGACTCCTCGCCACAATGTCTTGCGTAACGCTTTCCATCGTTACTGTTGTCTGGAAAACCATGGGATAGACCGGATATATCTTCCAAGAGTAAAACACCCAAACCTTTTCCCTCGTTACTGTAGGGAGCTTGGAATTTCTGCCTCTCTTGAACATCTGCTTCCTCCCATTCCCCTTCGTCCTCTCCCTCGTCCGCCCTTCGCATAGATCTTTATATCCCTGCTGCATATGGCCTCGACCCGAAGGATATCGCTTTGGATGTCACAGTGGCCCATCCACAGGTCACTTCGCGCGTTTCCCAGTGTGCCCTATCTGGCTGCGCAGCTGCCTCAATTGCTGAACGTGCGAAACACACGCACTACAGTCTAGTCTGCCACACGAACGATATACGGCTTCTTCCTGTTGGTATTGATGTGTTCGGTGCCCTTGGGGCCGACGGGGCGACTTTCTTCCGGTGCCTTTCTACGTTCGCTGCTACCCGTCGAGGCACCACTCCCCAATGGGAGCTGCACCTCCTAATCACGCGCTTTGTGTTCTGCTTGCATGGGTTGCAAGCTCGTCAAGTTCTTACCAGATGCATTTCCGATTAGTTTCTCTCTCATCCCCCTATGGATGTTAATTTCTCTGTAATCCCCCTCAGCATGTTCTCCCACATGCTCTTTCCACAACCCGTAAAGATTACACACACTCTTAAAATAACCCAAAAATTTCCCCCGTACAGTACTGCACCGCCCCCACTTCCGCACTGTCCCCACCCTGGATTCCTACGGACACCATGCCTCTGTCTGTTCCTGCGCCGACGGCTCCATTCGGCGCCACAATTGTGTTCGCGACCGCCCCATTTCCGAGGTATCACGCTTATCAATTGGGATTCGCCCTGTCCGGGAATGGACCTTCCCGCAAGACTTGCCCCGACCCTCCAACTCCCGCCGCCGCCTCGACATCTACATCGATGATGTCCAGTTCTCTCCCGTCCCCCAGGGCTACGACGTCACTGTCATCAGCCCCCACTCCGCTCCATACGCCCAACAGCGGATTCACACGCCCCTCGCTACCCTTACTGCATCTCAGCGCGCGAAATCACTCCGCTATGGCCACCTCTGAGCCGAACTACGTATCGACTTCCACCCGATGGCTTTCGATGTATACGGGTCTGCCGGTCCCGGTGCCGAACGAGGTCTGTCCAGAATTGCTGAGTACATCGCTCTACGGAAAGGCAGTAGCCCTGCCTTCGAGCGCGATCGCTTGTTCACGATTATCAGCTCGCTCATACAACAACGAACTTCTGTCGCGATCAACCGACGACAACTCAACCGCTCCTAGCTCGGATAGATTTTTTCTCTTTTGAGGGCCGCTAGCCCCTCCTTTTCTGCTTGGTAAAGTCTTCTTCTTCTTCTAAAGTCTCGCAGTAGACGCACCCCCCATATCTCATAATGGGGGGAATGATGGCGTAGTTTACTTCGTCGTCTGACACTTTTAGCGAGGGGAATCCGGTGTTTTACTCTTGGAAGATATATCCGGTCTATCCCATGGTTTTCCAGACAACCGCAATCAACTCAAAAAGGGTATACCGACACAGTAATGGGGAAGGAACTACGCTCCCTAAAATGCTACCTTCAGGCCAGCCATCAAGCAGGCCGCATTGGACATGACGGCTTTCAAATGTAAACCACCCAAAAATTTCTCCCTCTCCGAGCGAGAAGGGGGAGTCCACAAGCAAAACAGCCGCATTGGAGGTTCCTGCCAACGCAGAGACCCAGTTTAAGAGAATACCTTACACATTATAAATCATGCTTAGGTATGCCCCTTTGGGCGCCACTGCCTCTAAATTAATAAAGCGTCAACGCTTTCCCTCCCCTTAGAAACCTAGCGCTGTCGCCAGTCGCGCAATGGAACGGGTTCCGATACTAAACTGGATTATTTAGTTGAGAAGTATTGGATGGATTCATTACTACCAGGCCTTGCCGGTGAGAGTGAAGGCCATGAATGTGGGAAATGCGTTTGTAAGAAGATGGAATTGGCTGAAGCCAAGCGAATCATGGACTAGAAAAAGTTCTCCGGGTACTAAAGCGTGTGAAATGAAGCGAAGCAACCTGGCGTATATCATTCAAAAGTACAGAAGAGGACAAAGAGAGACTACCTTAACGTTAGGGCCTGAGCAAGCCTATTATGACCAGATGGAATCGGACTTTGCCCACCTTCGAGCACCTTTCGCATATCGTAGTCCACACCTTGGCCCCCGTACACTGTGAGATAAAGTCTTGCGTGAGTATTTCCAGAGCCGGAGCTAACATGAGCGGTCTTACAAAGAAAAGATAGCCAAGTATTTCAAACTGTCCAGAGGAAGAAGCACAGCTCATTCCTCAACGGTGAACTCTGCAAGAACTTCCTCTGTGCTCTTACCTCTCAGCTTATCAGCCACTGCCTCGCAAGTGAGGTCTACAAGGGACTCAACTTCAAGTAAATCAGCAGCTACCATGAGACGGATCATAGTCCAATTGTCAACATCCAAGAACCCCTTCTCCCACAAACAAATTGCACCCAAGCTCACCTCGTTGAGTTCCTGAAGGCGTTGAAATTTGCAAAACTCAATGATTTTTGTGAGGATGGAAGACTTAACGTCACATATCGGAATCATTATGCCATCGATATCATCGGCGTCTTCGAGCACACTTTTGACAAAATTGATCTGCATAGCGACATCTTTGTCAACCTCGAAAACTTCACCTTCTTTGCTTGTGAGCTTGACGGTAGCCGAACTGGTATCATTGGATCGAGTCGCCGGCATTATTGACTGGCTTGGTTGTGACCCAGAAGTATCGTTGAAAATGTTACCGAGTTGGTAGTTCTTTAGAATATTGCCTTGTTCAGTTTTGGCGTCTGGTAGGAACGACGTTAGAGATGCTCCAGTATCGTTAGCGTTTTGATCTAGAAAAGCGCGACAGAAAGGAGTATGAGGCAAGGCACTACCAGGGCCGCCGTCGTCTGAAAATCTTTTCATTGGCAATCTAAACTGAATTGTACGGTACAATTGAATGCAAGTTTATACGCACAGTAGGGGCGTTTGACCATTGCATCACTCGTAGTAAACCAACTTCAACCCATTTCACCCGAACGTCAGTGGTTACCCTACTTACAGTAGTCCTCGTCTGCGATTGCTGTTATCAAGAAAGTAAAGTATACCAACCCATTCAGGTAAACCCCAAACAGCCCAACCTGTTGCTGTTATCAGGAAAATTAAGTAAACTAACCCATCTACCCCCACCAACCCATTAAACCCAATTTACCTCTATCGCGGTATTTGCCTTTATCAAGAAAATTAAGTGTGCCGTACCACCCCACTTACCCAAACATTTAAGTAAACCAACCCATTTAACCCAATTCAACGGTGTACAGAAATGGAATTTACAGTACACCGTACAATGCCCAGCGCGGCATGCCTGCTCGCCGGCACTCAGCCGACCCTGTAAGGAAGGTCATGTACTGTAGTGTTACCCATCAGCGACGACTTATCCCGCATAACGCATTAGCCGCGTGGATATTGATAGGGGTAAATCGTCGGGAGAAGAGATACTTAGAACCAACTACCCCAAGACGGAGGTGTTGCGAGCGACAAAAGTGCTACCGTGGTATAGTTGAACAAATAAAAAGGAGTGTATATGGGAGAGAGTTGAGAGGGCTACAAGCAAGTATAAAAGGGGCAGGGTCTACCACTGATGCTCTGCGACCAGCTTAGGAAAAAGTTTTCTAGGGTCTGAAGTTGACTCTCAACTTCCTACTACTCGGAGCTTGACCTGAAGTTGTCTGCCAACTTGCTTGACCTCTCAAGGAGGAAGCACTTTACTCAGCTTATATAGACCTTTCGGCTAATCCTAAAGTCTCAATCAAACATACTAAATACCATAAAACGCATTCACGGGAATCGTGTGAACCAGAGAGACCATTAGAAGATATTTCCTCAAGGTAAATATCTAGGTGCCATACCCATGCCAGCCACCCATCGGCCAGGGGTGGGAATTGATGTGGCCATTATATAGACCTTTCAGAGTCACTCGTAGTATCACCCACAACCTAGAACTGTACTGAC
Source organism: Kappaphycus alvarezii (assembly GCA_002205965.3). NCBI lineage: Eukaryota > Rhodophyta > Florideophyceae > Gigartinales > Solieriaceae > Kappaphycus > Kappaphycus alvarezii. The sequence continues at coordinate 66,379 of NADL03000239.1, forward strand.
ATCCACTATGACAGCGTGTCCTAAAATAAAAAATCAACCGATGAATTTGCCACACTCACCCAAATTAAAAATATCTTGCAAATTCAAAAACTGTAAAAATATCTTCCCAGTTCCAATACTGTATACAATTATGGTCCTCATCTAATTTTTTCGTGTGCGAATTTGCGCACATCACGCCCTCCCGCTCAAGACGAACGTCCCGGCTCGTCATGCTCTTGTTGTTCTTGTGGGAGTTCTATCCATTCATCAGGGAGAGTATAGGGTTCACTATAAGGATATGGTAGTAGCTCATTTCCAATATGATGAGAGAGTGTGTACCGTGCGATGACCGGCTCATCTCCTTGGTCAAGAGTTTCGTAGATTCGGCGTATGGTTTCATAGTGTTCTCTAATGAGCTCCTCCCGTTTCACTTCTCCAAACCTTCCAAATGTGAGGTAGTAAACGTAGTATGCAAACTTTTCTGGCAACGGGTCCAGAAACGGGTATCTGAAGGAGAAAAAAACTCGCAACATAAGGACTGAGTCCTCACGAGTAAGGTGCGCCCCGTGAATGGTCTGGAAGCACATGCAAATACTAATGGCAAAAAAGGAAATTACTTCTGCTTCTCGAGGGTCCTCTGTCATTTCGCGAAGCCAACGTCTAATTGGTAGCCGTCCAATAATTAAGGATGCATAGTTTCCCCTGGGAGACTAGGCGGTGTTTGGGCGATCTTCTTGGCGATCTTCCTCGCTGCTCCCGACGCCTTGCCCTCTTCGATGATCCGCCCCGATCACTTGATGGTCCAGCTCGTATCATCATCACGGCCTCGGGAGGATCTGGTCTCAGCTGAGGTTGTGTTTCTGAGCGGAGCAACGTAAGGTTCCCATAGAGGATACGGGACCAGTCGATATTCCATATCAGGGGGCAAGCTGTAACCTCTCAGTCGCACATCTTGGTTGTTCTTGAGAAATACGTAAACTGGACGGATAATGTTCAGATATGTTTGCGACAAGTCTCCGATAGCTACCATTCCATACCTTCCTATAGAGTAATGATATATGACTTCCACAAACTCTGGACCTGCTTCCGTGAACCTTCCGTTTTGGAATGAGAATAGAACTCTGATCAATAGTCGGAAATCTTCTTGAGGTAGCAATGGTCCGTTCAACGTACGAAAACATAGGCATATATTAATGTAGAAATGGACGATTACGTGGAGTTCGTAGTAGTCACGCGTAATCGAGATGATCCATTCCCAGGCCCTTTTTCCTCCCATAGGAATCATTCTATAGTTAAAGATGAGTATGCCCGTGGTTGCGCATAGTCCTGTGTGAGAAGGAATTCTTCAGGCCTCTGATGGTAAGGGACAGACGACGTGCATGGATGGCCCTCCTTGATCTCTTCCCTGAGCTTGAACATAGCTTATAGTGCGGGTGTCTTTCCTCCGTGACGACGCAAGGATTCGAGTACTTTGTTTGGAAGGCCGGCCACTTCACAGCCTGCTGCATTGCTTTTCCCGTGTGCTACAAGTACTTTAGAGCCGACTGAGAAAGTTTGGACTGGAGGCTCTTCATCCTTATTTCTTGTCTGTGTTAGCGCGCGGTGTGATCTCCAGCTTTCGGTGGCCAGTAGTTCGACCTCTCTACTCTCTTCATCGATAATATTTGTTTCCATATCTCTCTGTAACATTCTAGGAGCTCTTCCGTACATTAGCTCAAACGGTGACCGTCCACTTCTTCCTCTTCTTCGACGATAGCCGTATAACACTTTTGGTAAGGCATCTTCCCACTGGATTTCATTCTCCGACATAGTTTTCGATATTGCTCGTTTGATGGTTCCAACCATCCTCTCCGCTTTACCGTTTGACATAGGAGCGTATGCGAGAACTGTCTTCAGCTGAATCCCCTTTTCTTCCAAGAAACGAAGCAGTGAAGTTGCAGTAAAACAAAGGCGTTATGAGATGATCCTTTTTGGAAGACCAAACGGTTCAATTATTTCTTTTTCGATGAATCTCAGGACCACTCAGCATTGGCCTCCTCAACTGCAACTGCTATTGGCCATCCAGTAAGATGTTCCACCCCTATAAGGAGATATTTGTTTCCGGAAGAGGTTTCCTTGAATGGGCCGGCAAAGTCAATTGAGAAGGTTTCAAAGAGACCGGAAACTGGAAACTTAGAGTTGTCTTATACTTTCGTATTGGCGTGAATTTTTGACAGTTGTCGCAGCTTTTCACGAAGTTATAGACGTCCTTATGGATACTGGGCCACCAGAATCTCTCCGTAATGAATTTTTGGTTGTTTCGAGATCCCAATGCCCTAACTCATCATGAAAAGTCCTCAAGATCTTGATTCTTTCTTTCAAAGGGGCCACTAGTCGAGGACCGGCTTTGTGTGTCGGAAGAGTTTCCCATTCACAATGTAAAGCCTTTTGTTCCTGCGTACCCAATTTCTGTGTTCGAGATCAACCTTTCTCATTTCTAGTCCATCAAGGAATTTAATAAGTCCGTGAATATTAGCTTCGTACTCGTTATCGTTCGGCACTTGAACTCGGCAACTCCGACGATGTCTCGGAAGCTTTTTCATTTGGAATCAGTGGATCCCTCAAGCGGGATAGGTAATCGGCAGGCTGATTATTGCGTCCGGGCCTATACACAATTTCAAACCGATATTCTGCGAAAATGTCGAGCCATCGGGCCAAGCGGTGATGTACATCTTTCTTTTGGAATGCTGTCTTAAGTGCCTGGTGATCAGTTATCAAGACAAATTTCTCGAGTGATAAAAGGTATACGCGAAACTTTTTCAGTGTGAAGACGACAGCTAGTGCTTCCTTCTCGCAGACTGAGTATCTCTTTCCGCATCATTCAGAGTGCGACTTGCGAATTGAACGGGTGTAGTCTTCCGTTTTCATCTTTTTGGGACAAAACGGCACCCAAAGACCGTTCTGAGGCATCTGTCTCCACAACAAATGGTCTCTTGAAATCTGGTACATGAGCACTGGGGGGACACATAGCTTATCTTTAAGCTCCTCAAATGGTTTGCATTTCCTTGTTCCTAAAATTTTCCGTTCTTTGTGTGCTGGCATGTAACGGTGCTGCAGTCTTGGCGAAATCTTTGATAAATCTCTGTAATATGAGGCCAGTCCTAAGAAGCTTCGAACCTCCGTCTTTGAAGCGGGCCTTGGTGCCAACTTGATTTTTTTCGTTTTCTCTGGATCCACTTTAATTCCCTCTTGATCGACGATATGACCGAGTAATTGGATAGACGTTTTCGCAAAGAAGCATTTGCTTAACTTAATTTTCAGGCTGTACGATATCTCTCCAACAGTCTTGACATGCGATATGTGCTGATCCAAGGTTTTTGAGAATATCACTACATCATCGATATAAACTCTTGCAAATGGAAGTCCTTTCAAAACCTCGTTCATCATTCTTTGGAATGTAGCTGGGGCATTCATGAGACCAAAAGGCATCACTTCGAACCTGAATGTACCGGCTTTGCTGGTAAAAGTTGTTTTTTCCTTACATTTTTCATCCAATGGAATCTGCCAATAACCAGTGTAAAGATCAATTGAGGTGAAGTATCTCCCGTCCTTCAAGTCCTCGAGGATTCCTCCATTTCGGAATCGGAAATCGATCGGGTATCATTCTCTGGTTCAGTTGTCGGTAATCGACGCAAAAACGCAGCTTTCCATCCTTCTTTGGTGCGACCACAACTGGAAATGACCATGGGGATGAAACTGGCCGAATGATATCATTTTCCAGCATACTTGTAACATTCTCTGAGATAAATTGGTCATATTTTGGCGGTTGACGTCTAGGCCTGTGGTAAATTGGTTGAGTATCGGTAAGTTCAAATGAGTGAGTGACCGGTACACTTGCTTGTCTTAAATCTGATACACTCCATGCAATTACTTCGGAAGATGTTAACATGTCGGATATTTTCATTGAGGCGGGGGCGGGAAGGTGCTGTACTTTTTCTTGAATTTCTCCAATTTGGCGCTTTTCTTCTTGATCTCACCTCCAAATTTTGAAGGACCTTCCGGCGTGCTCACATCTTCAGATATGGAATCGATATATTCCTGTTTTCCTTGCAATTGTAATCTTCTTTCATGCTCCGAATTCCGTCCTTTGATTCGATATTATCGCAAAAAGAAACACATTCAGGTGTCAACCTACCCTAGAATTCCAGTCTTCATCTGTTTCAAACCCAGAATCATAATCATCCCATGCCATGTTCAGTATCCCCCGAGCGTACCCTTCTCACTTCCGAAAGTGTTAGTTGGTTCGGAATCTTCGCTGTCATAGCTAGAAGTGAAATCTTCACTGTCCGTTTCTTTCAAATCTTCCGGATGTGTGCTTTTGTCGAAATCCAGGGGCATCTTCACGTTCTGCCGTCAACATTAACTGAAACGATTTGGTTGCCCAAGTCAATGCAGGTCCCTAGTCTTTCCATGGTAGGGCAGCCAATGATTGCATCGAAAGGGAGATCAGCATGACAAGAAAGTCTAAATCAACTTTAGAGTCCCCAAAGAACACGGAAACCTTGTCAACAGTGCCCATGCATTTTGATACGGTTCCATCCGCCACAGTTATTCTTCGAGTAGTTGGAATAATTTCAAGACCTAGATCTGTCACCAAAGTTTCTGAAATAAGGTTTGGAACAGCGCCCGAATCGAAAAGAGCTTGGGTTTGCATTCCCAATACTTTGACTGGTACTAGTTTAAGACGTCTTGGTGCTGTCGAGGCCGATTGAAGAAACAGTTTCTTACCCTTAGCGGACTTATTAGACCTGATAATTTTTTTGAGTTCTTTCTCGCGTCCTCTGCGTCGCCCCTCAAAAGTTGACCAAACGTTATCCCAGTTGGGGCTGATGCAAGCTCAGCCACCAAATTGTACTTCTTCACATATTCTAGTACGTCCTTTGGGATATTCTTAAATTTCTTACTCTTTTCGTCTTCTTGGCCGAGTGACTCCTACTCCTGGAACAACTTGATCAGACCTCTTGGTTCGAGGAGGTACAGGTGCTGGGATATGCTCCAGCATTCCATAATCTAGCCTAGGTTTTTTCGATAAAATGTTCCCTTCCCCATCCCTTTTTGTCACATTGACTTGACTGATTTCTTCAGCGATGGATACGTTACCGGCATCCGTCAACTTGTGATCCTTTCTGTTTTGTAAGATTTTCATCTCTGGTCCTGACTCACTCCTCGCGTCCGATAAATTTGCTCTTCTGTTGTCTTTAGACCAGCAGTTACTTTCATGATGCCCGTAACGACCGCACTTTCCACAACGAGTGTTTCTATGTGGATTATCAGGACACCTATTTGCAAAGTGTCCAGGCTTGTGACAGTAGGAACAGACTTCTGCGGCCTTGGGGGCCCCAGACTGGTTCTTCTTAATGGTAAGAGTAAGGCTTTCCAACTGCGAGGTTATCATGTCAAGTCGATTATCGAATCGGGTTTCCAACCTTTCTTCCAAGTTTTTGACATCGCTCCTGACTGATTCCAATGCTGCTGCGCTAGTCGCTGGCCTTTGATAATTCTTTTCAGGATGCACGATCGGCATAGTACGGGTTTCCCTCGGTATTTCACTTAGTGACTGAAACGTCTCCGAATTTTTGACAAATTCTACTATGGTACCCTTCAGTTCATTAAAAGTGTGAGGGCCCTTGATGAGGAGGAAATCGGAGAGCCGCTTATCCCCCATCGCCGCCTTACGCAGCATTCCGTACTTGGCTTGGGCGTTGAACCCAGCCTTTTCATAGAGATCACACAAGTATACCAATGAGCTTAACAAATCGTCGAAGTTGAGCCGGGCCTCTATGGCGGTACGAATCATCTCATCTGGTTCTACCTGCTTAGCATATTCTTTCACAAGCCACTCACATACCTCACCGAAGTTACGCCCATTCCCGTTAAGAGACCACCCGTTGATAAACTTGGCCTTATATTTGTGCTTTGCGTCACCATGAAGATAGGCGAAGATACTTTCGGCCTTCTCTTCATCGCTCTTCTCACGCATCACAACGTTGACATATGTATAGAGAAACTCCTCAACGTCTTCATTCTTGCCCCCTGTGAACGTTATACGAGCAGCGTTGAGATCCATGATTACAGAAAAGAAATCCCCTCGAATGGTTCCCTAAGACTGCTCAACTCGAATACCTCGGGTGCAACCCCCTCCACAAGAGTACCAAATGATAGGGGTAAATCGTCGGGAGAAGAGATACTTAGAACCAACTACCCCAAGACGGAGGTGTTGCGAGCGACAAAAGTGCTACCGTGGTATAGTTGAACAAATAAAAAGGAGTGTATATGGGAGAGAGTTGAGAGGGCTACAAGCAAGTATAAAAGGGGCAGGGTCTACCACTGATGCTCTGCGACCAGCTTAGGAAAAAGTTTTCTAGGGTCTGAAGTTGACTCTCAACTTCCTACTACTCGGAGCTTGACCTGAAGTTGTCTGCCAACTTGCTTGACCTCTCAAGGAGGAAGCACTTTACTCAGCTTATATAGACTTTCGGCTAATCCTAAAGTCTCAATCAAACATACTAAATACCATAAAACGCATTCACGGGAATCGTGTGAACCAGAGAGACCATTAGAAGATATTTCCTCAAGGTAAATATCTAGGTGCCATACCCATGCCAGCCACCCATCGGCCAGGGGTGGGAATTGATGTGGCCATTATATAGACCTTTCAGAGTCACTCGTAGTATCACCCACAACCTAGAACTGTACTGACATCCACTATGACAGCGTGTCCTAAAATAAAAAATCAACCGATGAATTTGCCACACTCACCCAAATTAAAAATATCTTGCAAATTCAAAAACTGTAAAAATATCTTCCCAGTTCCAATACTGTATACAATTATGGTCCTCATCTAGATTTTTTTTCCTGCATTTTTTCGTTGTGCGAAT